>JABFQC010000116.1:0-37351 GCA_022817085.1 Psilanteris sp. ZL-2020
TTTTCGTACTTTTTTTTACTTTTAACGTGTTATTTGATAGAACCTACTTTGAAACCATTTGACCCTAAACGGGAAATTTTAGACGTTTCGAGGTTTAAATTAGAGTATGAATTTCGACTCGGGATGTAAGCAAGTAATGAACATTTTTTTATATTTTGTAAATTATATCTTTAAGATCATTTATTTATATTAATTTTTGTAATAATATTTTATAATAAAGTTTGACAATTTGATATTGATACCAGGTCAGTATTTATTTGAATTTAGGTTAAATATATATAGCTCAAAATAACATTTATAAATCCACAATTTTCCTTTAAAAGTTGTACTGAAATGTATTATAGTATACATATATACGCAAAAGAAGTTGAAAAAACAATTGAAGAAAAAAATTAGTAATATTTTTTTTGTTTATTTTAATAACATTTTAATTGTAACCATCACATATTAGATAATATTTTGTCGAATTCCATGATGTGTTATTTCGAATAGTTTCGAGTTGCGCGAGTATTCGACTTATCGCAATACATGTATCTTGAGTATAAGTAAGAACAATAAAAACGAAAAGACAAGAGAACGGTCCGAGCAAAAAGGAATCTTATCCGAAGACCTTCCATCTTGAGACAATCGAGGCCATCCCATTTGACCCACGCGGAAAAACGAGTATAGAGGATAGTCTTTATTCGTGATCTTGGAAGTAACGTATACACCGGTGCGGAAACGAAAGCATAATATCTTTTACTGAGTCGATATTTCGCCATGCTTACGAAATATGTTTCGTAACGTTTTGTAAATGTTACAGCTGAATCAAAATTCTAAATTGTTACTCTATTGATATTATCAGTTTTTTAAACATAATTATGTTTAGAAATGTGAAATTATTAGTATTAGTAAATATATAGGTACTACAATGACCTATATACACTTATTCTAATTAAATATAATATAGTTTTATATATTAAATAAATATAAACTTAGTTATAATATTATCTATTTATCTCAAATTGGCTCATGCTGCTGAATATTTATATAACAATAAAAAATAAATATAATAAATGTTTAAAATATATAAATAAAATTAATAAATAAAAGTAAACATTAGCTTTATGTGTTTTTCAAAAAGATGAATTTCAATTGTTTTATTCACAAAAGAATTAATTGAAACAACTATATTATTAAATTTATTTAATGTATTGCTTACTTGCTTGAATTTATATGAATAACGTAACATAAAGGCAGTATTGTTTTACGTGTATTTTACGTATTGACTATTTTATGTTTAAGATAAGATTATAAATAAATGAATGTGAAATGAAATGAAAATATAAATTTCTGAATCGTATGTATTGAACAGGAAAGCAGAACAAGTAAAGCCAATTGGTATATTTTCGGGAATGAAAATAATTCCGAAATGGGTTACTTTTGTTGAACGTTTTATGAAATAAAGAAGCTTAGCAATATAAATATAAACTGACAGTTATCAGTTATCAATATAATATCTTATATTATTATATACAAAATGTTTTTAAATTCTTACATTAATTAAAAATATTTATTATTTTTTTAAATATTTAAAGTCAATTCAGATAATAACTTGACCTATTTTCTATTATTTTTAGATTATAGTAATATTTTGCATTTGTATTGATATAACATTGGAAAACAATTAATGTATACAATTTATATTTATTATCACCAAATATATCTATATAATATTATATGGTGATATATAATATAGTTTTTCTAGATATATAAGTTATTTTAGATATGGCTATGAATTAATAATTATAGGCAAGTACAATTAAATTTTTTTATTATAAAATTAGGAAATTTTATCATTCAAAATTTACTCATATATATATATATATATATATATATATATATATATATATATATATGTTTATACTCGAACAAGTTTTTACAGAAATTCAATGCGGAGTAAATAAAATAATTTAAGAGATTTATATTATTATAGTTGATTACAATCTAATAGTTCTATTTTGTTAGTTTTAAAACTATTTATACATACTCTTAATATATATATAATCCTGTAATAAAAATATAATTGTAGATCCATGAATTTAAATTCTAAGAATTGATTTTATTTAATATGTCTACACTTTACAATAACCTTTTATTTCATTTTATTTTATTAATAATATATATTTCATATATATTGAAATACTAGCAAGAAATATGGTATAAACTATACTGATATTATTCTATTTGGTTGCTTTACTGACAGAACCACTCTCCTCGTTTGAAATAAATTTTCCTATTTCGCTTGGTAATAACGACGATTCAACATGGCCATGAAATCGTCTTTTATTTCGAAGTTTTTCATTTTTAATACACTATATTTTTCTTTCAAACTGCTCATTCTAAACGACAAATTAAGGTCATAACATTACCTATAAATTGTTATAAAGACCTATAATTCAAAGTATCATAAATGATACAATACTATATTGATTGTAATTTTACAGGTTTAATTACAAGTAAACAAAAGTGATATAAAATCCTCAGACCTAATTCACAATATACAATTAATATTTATATAAACAGAAATATAAAATATGAAGAAAAAATAAACTGTTATTCTTTAATTTTGTATCCGTTGATATTACTATATACGCAATGCAATTAATCAGCAATCATATTAATATAATGGTGCGCGCGCACTCATACGTATATATAGGAATACGTATTGGACACGTAATGAATCGTGAGCGGCATCTTTCGGTTGTTTCGTGTTGCGAAAACGGAAGAGGAACAGAGACACGCGTGTCTTGACTCTTTGTCAGTGGCAACAACGCGAATGTGAGGTGACAGTAGAGCAACTCAACGTACGGTCGGACGAATTGCGTACACAGCGAAAATTCTCATGTTATAGTAGTGCCGGCTATCATTGTCGTTGACGTTGGCACGCACATTACGCTGTCCCACCATTGTTCGGATGTTTACGTCTAGAACGACAATGAGAGCCTGCAATGAAGACTATATATGAACTCGATTAAAGCGAGAGTGCTTGCTCCGAGGCGCGTAGCAAAACGATGCCAGCTCAGAAGGAGACAAAGTGCCGCGACATAATAATACATAATACTACAAGCCATTGTATTACTGTCGCGTGATGTTAATGTGATTTGTCAAATTATTTCCTATCTTTTGTATGCGTCATTCTTGTCAGACGCTAATGACTTGCTCGTCCAGATTTGTTGCTTGATCAACGAATTCTGATTCAATTGCATTATTCCTTCTTAAGTAAATAATAATAAAGTGACAAACAGAGTTTTCTGAGACGTATCACTTTTATTCTTATACTTTGAAATCGAAAGTAACAAATAATTAATGTGTTACATTATATTACAGTTTTTATTATATTATTTAGTTTGTTATCGAATGTTTAATAAGTCAACTGTTGATCTACAAAAAAATTATCTTACCTTTTTAGATTATATAATACACTACGTTATGTAAATGGTAGAAATTATTAGAAAACAATATTAGAAATTACTATCAAAATTATCATTAAAAATTGTTAATACCTTTACAGAATTTTTAATAAATCTTCGATTTGATGAATTAATTTTTTTGTAAATTTGGAATGGTCGAAAATGATCTAAGGTAACTGCCGTAGCTACAACAAATATAAACAACTTGTGAATTCTGCAGTATACGATTCTGATCTTAGTATTCTTTGGCTATGAAATCGTTTTATCACGAAATAAAGATGGGCACAAATAAATGCAGCTATCTTTGGAAATCCCTTTTCCCTTTATCGTTGCCGATAAGCTGTTATTAAATCATTATGACGTACGTTACGCAAAAGCTATGTTGTAAAATTATATTTTATGTGGAATTGTAAAATTCCACAGTACAATAACCAATATCGCGTTCGAAATTATTTGAGTTTTATTCCCATTTTATGCCTCGGAACAAAAAGCTAACAGACCACGCCAAAGGGCTTTTACGCAATTTTCGTGCTTTTTCGACTTAATTGTGAAAAATGTTGATTTACTACTGATTTGTTAGTGGAACGTTCTGTCGCTAACAGGAAATGATTGAATGCCAATCATTGAAGTGTTGCATTTCGCTTTTATAAATGCTTTTGATATTTTAACATTTAATGGTATAAGACATTAAAACTATTGTGATCGATAAAATCTATTGCAATAATTTAAGAAAACAAATTACAATGTTTAAATAAGCAAGCCTTGTAAATTACGAGAAATGTCACATTTAATTTGAAAGCATTAAAATAAGGGATAATTTATATTCACATAATTACTTTTATTAATATCCTGCAAAAAGGATAAAATCTAAAATATTTGTTTATACGTCGCTACATATTTATTTAATTTTATTTTCGTATGAAGGTCTTACAGCAACAATTTTTTTAAAAAAACAAAAGTAAACAAGAGACTCAGAAATTAAAAATACGTGAGTCTATTTATATGTATATATATATATTCTCGTTTTAAAAGTTATTTAAATAGTAAATTATTGAAAAAAAATGTACTAACCTTACTAATTGTTACTATTTCCCAAACGTTAAATCACTTTAGGTTATATCATAATTAAAGATTATATTAATCAAATTACATTTGTACCATCGTTATATGTAAATTTATACTTTCCAGAAGACACGAAAAATTTATGTTTTCCCGTTGTTACATCAATATTCCTGTTTCACAATGTCTCAATACTATAGCATGTAAATAATTATCTTCAATCAGTTTTGGTAAATATTTTAATTTCGATACTGATTCATAAGAAACGTTAATAGTAATCAAACGTAGTACGTTTTACATAACAGAAAGTGTCGGAATCCTTTTCTCCGTATCTAACACCGAACGTAAGTTCGGAAAAATATTCAAATTTATGGAATCTATAATTGCAAAGTTGAGAATATTCAATATTTTTTGACGTTGTTCATTATTAATAGTAAGTTCGGACGACAGCAAAGTTTACGGCAAGTATTTCCGTGTCCGAATTCAGCAGAGCGAACGAATGCAGACAAGCAAATATTCTGCTCGAAGTGTACACAGTCTTGTTGCCACTACTTAACTCCCGCTCGTTACAAATACTACTTACATCTTATGCCTCGTTACACGAAGTGGTTCTCGCTCACTTACCGACCTCCTAGTACAATTAGCACTCACCCGAACGAATATTACAGCTCAGACTTACTTCAAGTGAATACGCGCTTATTTACACGATGATGACTGTTTATCACACGCAACTACGTGACAAATGAACTTAAAAAATCGACTTGCGTTTGGGAAGCGATTCATTTTTATTCGTAAACTGAATATAAAAAAATATTAATTTTTATTTCGCGAAAGCAAATTATTTTGAATTTTGAACTTACTTGTGTAAACAATTGACGATATTATTTATTTATGAAATAAACGTGTATAATAAAAGTGATTTATTTGTTTCAGATGTAACTCGTGATATGTGCTGGAACATAAAATAGTAAGTACAATTGAGCCATTTATGATAATAGTTCATTAAATGCAGCCTATGTATTTAATCAAATTAAGTTCATTCGAAGTTTACTTAGTATCGCACAAAATCAACTGTTAAAGCAAATTATTAGTGTCATAATTTTGTACATTAATCATATTAAATGTATGATAACAAATTTGTTAACTGTACAGATTTTATAAGATACAAAATAAAGTTTTTGAAGATATAAGTAACTTAAAAAAAGATATTCTAATAAACATATGTAAACGTCCATATGCATATCCCATATGCATGTAACAAATAATAATATTTATTATAAAAATTGAATAAATGACTTTGATTCAAATTAAAGACAATTTTTATTTATTAAAAGCGTGTATTTATTATAGTTTAATCAGTATAATCATTAAGAATAATATAAATATTATTAAATATTAATTAAATAATATTATTATTATTAACAAACATATTTATGTTGTACTTTATATTTTATTTATATCCCTAGTAAACATAAAAATATATTTGCAATATGGTTTTATGTAGATAAATACATTGTAAATATGTTGTAAATATATTCCAAATGTATTATCAATATATTACAAATATGTTTAAAATATATTAAGAATATATTTTTTAGCGGTATAATTTCTGGCAATATATGTATAAAAAAGCAAATATATTAGACATTTCTGAATGATATCTACTAATACATTACAAATATATTTACAATCTATTTAAAATATATTTTACTATGCAAAAATATATTGCAATTATATATTGATTATATATTTTAAACATATTTTTAATATATTGACAAAAGATTGGCAATATATTTACAACACATTTGCAATATACTGTCGATATATTGCAAATATATTTTCATTTTTACTAGGGATATACTTAAATATATTATTTTTATTTACTTAAGAAAATTAATTAATTAAATCGTAAAGAAAATAATACTTATTTAATAATTAATAATTTATTTAGATAAATTCCGATGAATACTTGTTACTTTTATACAATTAAAAGATGCTTAACTATATTTTACTTTTACCTCTTTTTCCTGAAATTTTGTTTGAATTATTCATGTTATTTATATGTGTGCGATCTTTATAACATTTATTCATCCTTTTCACTTAAAACATCGCATAAAACTGTATACCTATATATCGTTTTATTTATTTAATTAAACATTAAGTTGATGGCACATTACAATTATTGTAATGTAACAATTTCGTAGAAATATAGTACTTAGATTAGCAAGATTTAAAACAAAGCGCTTGGAAAATTGCAATTGCCAATTTATTAATGCAATTCAGCCTTGCGTTTTTTTTCACAGCACATTTATCTACGAAAATGTCGTTTCAAAACTAATTATAATCACTGATTCGTATTTTCTTGTTTACCTTGTAACACTGAAACGTTATTTATTTTTTTTTTTCATTTTTTTAATGATGTACAAATTTGCTTAATAGTGATATTATGCGTGATGTAATACATCGTAAACGCGTGGACGAGCGATAACACGATACACCTATAGCAATAAAAGCGTGTAATTAGCGCGCGTCTGTTGCCAGATAATCGCCATAAAATTACACGAGTTTAAAAGCGCCGGTTTCACGCCGTGGAATTAATAAGCCATATTACTCGCCGCGTCATTATAGCTTTTTGAGCGCGCAAAATCGAAATGAAGACACACCGCGAAGATGCGCTTTGTTCTCACGATAATCCGTGGGATCAGCACTCACGTCAAGCTTCGACTAGACGAGTTCTCGCCCGGCCAATTGCGCAGCGATTTTTGGCTGCATTAATACGCGCCCAAAGCAAGTAAAGTTTAAATTAATGCGTGCGCGCCAAATTTTAATAAGTTTTATGAAATTGAGTAGTACGAATTTACTGACTTGACGCAATAAGATCGAGTTCATAAAATTATGGTTTAAATTATTTGATATTATGGTTTTGCTCGCTATAACATGGTAATTAATTCACGACTTGTAGTCGACACGGTACGTAAAATACCGAAGATTATTTATTATTGTTATTATTATGAATTTATTAATAATAATACGAAACAACTATGGAATTCAAAAATAAAAGTACAATACTTTTTTATATATAAACTTCGTTAATTTTATAATATGCAAATGTTTGATTATAATAAATTGTTTAATCAGTGATTTAACCAAAAAATTATAGTTAAAATGATTAGTTTAATCATAAAGGTAATTAATTGTGTGTGTAGAAAGCTATATGTATGTGCGTAATTAGAGCTTATAAATTTTGACTATTTACTGTATAAATGAGCATTGTTGACGTATACTATTGATTATTTCAGCAAAACCATATTAGTTCCAAAATTGTATATATGTGAAGGTCAATAGAACTGCAGATATGCTATTTGCATCACATTATTGTTTATAGATTATTTGACATACAGTTTATGCCTGTGTTTCACTAAAACCATTTCTATTCATTTATTTTTCTGATAAATTCCTAGGTTTTTATTTAAGAATTAGTTTAAATTATTATAATAAATTATTAAAACTAACACGTAACAATAAATACTGTAATAGTATTTAAATTTAGTATTAGTATTTATTGCAATAAATTGAATTTACATTCGTATATATTTAACTAAATATAAAAGTAATAATATTGTACAAAGGTTTATGATAGCTTATAGGAGCAATATCTCATACAATAATCAATGTTTTCTTTGAATATATTAACTTGACATACAATTCATAATTAAAAATAATTGATACAATTTATATAACGATATTTATAATAATATTAAGGTATTTTGCAGTACTTATTATTCAACAAATAGCTCATATGTATATTTGAAAACTAATTTACAAACGTGTTTAAAATCATAACAAAAAAAATTATATTTATATTATCACAATCTTTTCGATAAATTTTCCTTAAATTTATCACATCTTCTAACAATAATTACATAACAAAATTATTCGTTAATAATATATAAACGTTACGCGGTGAATTTGAATTTACGAATTACTTGCCGACATTAACTTTGTTTATTTAAGCAAATTATAACTCAAGTAACTGTAAACACTTCGAAATGTGGTTGTCATTAATATACTTTGTACAACAAGTATGTAATTAGACATCCTCGCTTGAAGTCTCACTTACTGAGAAAATAAAGTGAACATCCAATCATTCGTTCAATTTCCCGTATGACTCAAGAGAGTATATACATATACCCTGTTGTGAAATCATACCTTCGAACACAGGGATTATTCGGTGAGCTGGCTTTTCCCACGTGACATCTGGTCAATCGATATCGAGAGATATATCATTGACTGTAAATTTGTTAATGTCAACATTATTTTAATAAAAAGTAATAATATAATTCAACTTCAGATATGAAGTAATCGATATTATGTATTAAAAAATATATATATAATAATTATCAAACCATTGTTATACATGGCATTTATATATATAATAATATAAAACCGTATTTTAAAATATGTAAATATTATTACTAGTTTTAATCTTATACTGTAAATGAGTATATGATTAAGAAGTATAATTATATATAATTGCAAAAATACGTAAACGTGTATCGCAATGATGTATGGAAGTAGTTTAAACAATAATGACCAGTTATAGCTATTTAAAAAAAACATATATACAGAAGTGTGAGATTGTTTGTATTTATGAGACTTGTAAATTGTGTTGCATTTTTACTTAGTATATGTAACGTAGTGTTAATATAATTACTATTTATAGTATGTTCTCAGCATTTAAGTATTAGCTTTTCATCACTATGACAAAACTCTAATTAAAGAGTCACGCGATTCGATTAGGGCTTATAAACTTGATTAGAACCAACAATTGCCAGGATTTAATTCGCGCAAATTATACACTTAAAATATAATTTTTCATTTAATTCCCGTGTAAATGTATAAGAAATGTATAAGAAACTATACTTTTTATCATTATACATTTACGAAATGTGATCTTATAGTACTATATATATGTGATCTTACAACACTAGGTATTCAGATTCAACCTAAGGCTCTAATTACTAGTTTTTATTAACAGCTTAAACTAATTCATCGTAACTGAATTCCAGCGTAAGCCTCCCGGCGATATTTTTTAATTTACTACTATAGTTAAATAAAGCGATCGATTCGTGTAAAATTTGAGCGGAATGCTTTATCATTAATAGCATCTTCTATACAAATATAAACACGCTACATATATAAACACGAAAACACACACTTTCGAAACTTTTAGTGCAAATATTTGGACCGATTTTACCCCGCGCGCCATTGATTTATTATTCATTGATATTTCATTCATCAATTCTTATTTTTAATTTCGAAATTTAATGGATTTAAATTGTGGACGCAGGTATATATAAAATCAGATCGATCAATCCTGAAATTACGCCGCGTCTAATAATGTTTTTAAGTTAACATTTTTTATTTTTTACTAAACAAAGCGACATATCAGCTTTGTCTGTCTCGTATACATGGATTACGATGCACCTAGGCATTATGCTGCGGCTAACAAAGCCACATGACCACGAAGTCCAGCCGTAGATTTTCGCTGGCTTTGCATCCGTTTTACGCCTCCTTTATTTTGGTTGCCATTTTGCCTGGCCCAATTCTCCCTTTCTTTATTCAGCCGCGAGCATGGCTTGACAATGCTATCGCCTCGAGATTGGAACGAGCTTTATCCGCGCGCTCGTAAGCACGATAGATAAACTGCGAAACGACCGAGTTATTGCCTTTTTGATGCCCGGCAACACTTTTTTGACAAAATATTAACATTTTAATTTGCTATTGTGCAACTTTATGGCGTGCTAAATTTAATGAAAATATTAACACTGTCGAACAAAGACTGCAAGACCGCTAATACAAAGTTACTTACAGGACAGAAGAAAATTAAGAGAAATGAGACGTTCTAATCACGAATTATGACAAGGTTGGCGTTATTATTATTTTTTTCCCGCTATTATTAAAAACTGCAAATTAAGTTTATGCCTGAGCAGTCAAAGCAACGATAATAATTTTTTTTATGCGAGAAAACTATTAAATACTATGTGATACGATTACGGAGTAATGTTTTTCTATATGGAATTATAGTTAATTGTGTTTTGGGTTATATTCATTTTAATTTAGCTGTACTGAGAAAATAAGATTGTAAGGTGAACTATGTAAATCGTTAGTCGTACAATTTCGCATTGTAAAAGCCTTACAATTTGAATAGTAATCGACATTAGCCAAAGAGATAACGGGATTCAACCGGTTTAACCAATGAGCAGCATCAAAATGTTACAATGTAAATTGTACAATTTCCTTTTCTCAATGTATAAATGATTAATTTAACGTGTAAAACTATTATGATTTAAGTAATGAAGTTATTGTGTTTATTTTAGTAATTGTTATAATGTTAACAAGTTTTTAAGAACATGGTGAACAAAATTATTATGCTATATTATTATTTGTGCACGATAAATTTAAAAACTGCAAAGGTTCAAAATTTATATTAATAATATAGAAACACGTACATACAGAAACCACATGTTGTAAATCTTGAAATAAATATTAAACTTTAGACTGGTTTGTGGTAAAATTATTATTATTCATGCGTGTGAAAACTGTAATTTCAAAATCATGTACTCAAATGGATTTTAATATTAAAATGATAAAATTCTTGTGTTGTACTTCAAGAAAGAAAAAAAGAACCGATGCTATTCATTTTTAACTTGACATCCATATTCAGTCAGCAAATTATGAATTTAATAAGCTAACTGAGATGTAAAGGATAAGTCGCGCACAAGTAAAACCTTGTAATATCTGTCACTAGGTATTATAGTGAGAATAACGTAAACGCGTTCACGACATTATCACATTACAAAACGTATTATGCCTTTTAATGTCACACAGATATTTGCATCATCATTTTTAGAAACCCTTTGTAGTATTAGAAATGCCAACGATTGTGTAAAAATGACAAAATTCGATTCACGCGCACATTTTTATTTTTTTATATAACAACGTAAGCAATTAATTTAATCATACAATAATTAGTTCAAAAACTTAAATTTACTTATTAAAAAAAAAAATAAAAAAGAGGGTTTTTCAGTTTTAGGTTTTAATATTAAAAAATGTATTAAAGCGAATTATAAGTTAAAAATATGCGTTTAAGGCAAACGCATATGGGCTTTAAATTTCATTATTATATCTTATAAATCTTACTGCATAATTGTAATTCATAATAAAGAATTGAGTATAAGTTGCGCCAGCAAAATGTCTGACGTTTGCTTTTCTTTTTTATTCTCATAGAGTGCTGTTCCCTTGTCGACACGCACCCTCGCCTCGAATTATTGTCATGCGAAAGTGAGAATGTGTCGGCAAGAGGGTACATCGTGACAGTAAAAAAACACAGCGCGAAAAGAGAGTACTATGAAAAATATGGTAACGCGCCATGCAACGTACACCTCGACAACTGTCGGCAGTAAATATTCACGTACACTTTTGCAGTCGAGATAAAAGCGCAAATCTTGTTGCGGAGTGTTAACGCTACGTACTATAATATGAAATTGGGTAACGAGGTGTCCAATATCAAAATTCAAAAACTCGTCAAGATTAGCACAATTTTACAACAGATTTTTAAGGACGTTGAAGTAAATGTAGATGAAAATGAAAATGTTTAATTAAAATGTAAGATAACAAATTATTCGAGTAATTTTATAAAAATATAAATTAAGGTAAACAATTATTATAAACTGTTTAACACTTATTGGTAAACGTAACACATGATGTTAAAAGTCAGACGTTTAAATTACGTTATAAATTGTTAGTGTTAAAAGAAGTGACATTCAGTAGCTTCAGAAAAGTATTGCATAAATTATTGAAATATTAAAATAAAGAAGGTAGAATACAATAGGACGAAAATCAAAAGAAATTCCTGACGTTGCAAAGCAGAGTGTCACGTGTTACGTAGCAAAGGGAAAACAGTAGCAACGAGGAATGGCGTTAAGCTGTACTCAATCGAGCGATAACACATCATACATACATCAAACGTCATTTTGATTCAAAGAAAAACGAAGAACTCGGAGAGTTATTTACGATGGTATAATTTAAAAATCGTTGCATTAATCTAGTATTATTTTTAATTTTAAATTGAGTAAATATAGACAATTAGTAAATTAAATTATTTTACGATGACTCTTTATTGATTTTTTTTGTTTTCATTTCATTTGGTTCGATGCCATTGTTTTATTATTAAGAATTTAATTAAACAATTTTATCCACATTAGTTTCACAGTATACATATATTAAAACAATTAGCATAACAATATATATATATAAACAAAATTAAATGAAACTGTGTAATTAAAATTAAATTTCAGCAATTTAAATTAATTACGAAGATATAATACTTATTTGATTATAATTAAAATGTTATGTGATGAATTTGTAATATACAAAATGTATTTAAAATAGAACATTGAATCCATAAACTGAATTTATATATGTATGATTATAAAATAGTGTTTTGGTATATTATTATTAATCTTAATAATAATAACTTATATTATAAATTGTTTAAATATAACAAACATATACATTATTATTTCTATTCTTAGAAATCGAACTTTTAATTGCAATTTTTATTAAATTCAAATGTTGACATAGCGATACACACGAAATTCAAACATTTTTTTTAACATTTTATATTGAAGTTTGGAATTTGAATTATACGTATAGCAGTTTGAAGCGTAATACGTAGTGTAAGCGGAGCGATTGCGGACCACAACTTTAACGTCGAACTATCGCGGACTGAGGCTAAAACTTTTAAAGTATAGACTAAACACGAATACACACATTAATTAAACCTTTTGAGGACAGTCTTCCTTGTACAACTTTATCATACATGCAATGGACTGATCTAAAAATGATAAACAATTCATTCAAAACCTGTATTTCAGCTTATGAGCGCTGAATATATTCGAAAATCATTGAATTGCAACTTCAAAGAGACCAATAACATTGCTTTTTTCATGCTATTTTATAACAAGGATAATAATACTATATTTATGTCTCAATTAATATAATATATAAAATAAACGTAGTGTGTAATAATACCAATATATTCTTTGTAATATCATAAATGTATAAGATTTATTTATAAAATTTATAAAATTAAAAATTCATATTTCTCAAATACATTCAATAATTAATATATAATTATTAATTAACTTTAGCAAATATTCAGCAAATTGAAAAGGTTAATATATAATTATACATGATGAATAAAAAATGTAGAATATTTGTGTATATAAGCGATTCAATTTATGTTTTGTTTTAAACTAAAAAATGGGTTATATTTAATAAAATAAATAAAAAAACATAGACTCGTGATTTTTAATGGATAGTAAATAACGGCTTTAATATCTTGGAGAAACGTTGATTTTAATTATCTTCAACATCTTATGCTGATCGATTACACTGAATATTAAATGATAACTTCAAAAAGTTCTTTTTGCAGAAAAATTAAAAAAAAATGATCGAAAAAGAGTGAACAATTGCTGACCTACTCTTGAAGATTTGCTGTCATAAACGAAGGAAATAATATCTTTGCAAAGAAATTTGTTGAAATGAATGTAATATGTCAGGGTATCCTGGTTAAATAATATTATTAGAAAGTTGTGAAACTGTAGGATATATGAATTTATGGTCTGCCACTCATTGCCTCAAATTTATAATAACGAAAAGTAAGATTAATCGATAATAATATATACATGTTTGTATGTATATGTACTTAGATTTGTTTTTTTTTAATCTACGAATTATAGAAAACCTAAAGCGTAAAGCAATCATTTTAATAACTATATATTTATTAGAAAAGATATATTAAGTCATACATATATAATACATTTTTTAATATTACGACTTTGCAATAACTTTTGTTTTATCTTCTATCAATAGATAATATTAGCTATTTTTAATTGAATAATTTATTTTATAGTTTAATAGTATTAATTTAATTTTCTCTTCACTGAATTTCATCAATTGTAGACGTTATTTAATAAGTCGTTATATAATTCATTAAATAAATTTTGGCATAACCGAATATATTTATATGCCATTCGAATTATTTTCATAAATTATATAAAGAGTCAAAGAAGATGATAAATTTAAATGAAAAAATTTTAATTTACATCGAAAAATTTCAGGACTGTTAATTGAACACAGATGAAATTGTTGCATTGTGCATAGCTGACTTCTGTATTAGTCAACCAGCATTGAGAACATTTACATGGCAAACGTGGAATGATGTCACTCATTGAGAAGACTTCATGTTTATGTTACGTTGTATTTCAACGGTGGTCGCCATTAATGTAGAACCGTCTCATAGTTACATAAACGTTCGATTCTGTCTTTGTCTAAGCCACGCAAGAGAACGTAGAAACCTTCCAGATTGTGTGGAATTCGAGACTGTAGTCGCGTTCGTGTTGATTTCTTGAACTTCAAAGCGGCCGCGAGAAACACGGAAAGGGATTGAAATTAACGAGCTTTCAGTGAACAACGTGCCGCTACGTCTCGGCCTAGAATGAAACTGTAATTGGAAGCCACATTGCTCATTCATTTATAGAAATTTGCAAAGTCGAAAAAATGATTAATTGGTATGCATACAAATGTATTCTGAACCAACAGTTATAATACACGGTTTACTTATATTTAGATCCATTACTTTTTAAGTATCCAATATCATACTTTTGTAATTATATAATGATATTCCTTTGTTATTTAATGATAAAAATAGTATTTTTACAAAGTTTTAATCAAATCAATTATGAGTTTAATTAAGAAAATTTTAATGTTAATTAATTATTAAAGTTAATTTTTATGCGACAAGTATTATATTTTATAAGGAAGAGAAATTAACTTTAAGTGGTAGGTCTTTATGTGTGTATTAATTATAATTAGTATTTAC
This sequence comes from Psilanteris sp. ZL-2020, assembly GCA_022817085.1. NCBI lineage: Eukaryota > Metazoa > Arthropoda > Insecta > Hymenoptera > Scelionidae > Psilanteris > Psilanteris sp. ZL-2020. The sequence goes on from JABFQC010000116.1 coordinate 15,460, forward strand.
TTAGTAAAAAGTATTTCAATTATCAATATTACGAGTTTGTTATTTAGCTGTTTTAAACAAACAAAAAAATAATATTTTTATTGATAACATTATGTAACTCAATCGCAATCCCGTTAAATAAAAGTTTTATAACTCATTGTATTTCTTTCTAAAGGTATGACTTTTATTGCATACAGTTTTTAATTTACTCTTATACAAATTAATTACATAATACTTTTAAATTTTCTGTTACATATTTGGTATTTTTTTCATACTCTTTTATAAATGTTATCAAACTTCCTATCAATATTTGTATGCCGTATAAATATTCATAGAACCCTGACTGAAAACTAACAAATATTATTTTTGAACTCAAAATGTGAATATTCAATTCCTTTTTTATTGAAGATTGACTTTGATAAACAAAAAATAAATGTTAGCAATACTTTTATCTGTAAAAATATAAATCAACATTAAACGCAAATTGAAGTGTGTAAAATAAAGCCTTATAAGCCAAACTGTAGGAACATATTTGTTATTATTTATATTCAAATTAGTATTGTGCTATTTTTACAAAGAGAATAATAAATTTTAAATATAAGAAATGTTTTTTTTTTATAATTCTTATAATAAGCGTTGAAACAAGTATATATTGACGTATTTGCATCGTTGAATTTTACTTTTACGAAATAAATGTAATTTTTCAGAACGTAAATCAGAAACAAAATTTTGTTTATCTATTTTAAATATAGCCAAAAAAGTAATTCTTTGAAACAATAATTGTTGACACTGAGATTTGATCCAGTTGACTCTCGAATTCCTGACGGTATCAAAAAAATAGGTAAAAAAATATCAAAATTATTTAGGTTCAAACTCTAATTTATGAAGTAACTGTACACCATTGTAATATGTTGTTAACATGACCGTACGTTCACGTTTGCATCTTTTAGAAAATAGTTTCAATAAATTAAAGCAAATTTATTTTTCTGAATTACTACATGGAAATAACTTTATTCCACAATGTATATTCGACTGTCAAAGTCAAAAATAGTGACCTGGTTACACTCCATAATAATGATACATTGTGAACACACCGAAAAATTCTTTTCGGTGGTATAAATATAATATTTAATAAAATACATATATTTCACGTTTTACATACAGTTCCAATTAATTATTATATAAAATAACTCGCAAAGAAAATATTTAATTTCTTTTTCGTCTGAAGAATGTATATAACGTTATATATGTTTATACAAAAGAAACGCTAAATTCTCGCACTAAATATTTTCCACCTAACGCAAGTTTAATAAATAAATAAATTTGTAATAATTTTTTAAAAGCAATAAAATTTGATATAAACGTGCAACATTAGCACTTGTCGACGATATCGAGGACCGATCGAAAGAATAGAAGTGCTTAACAAGAACACCATTTGTCGCGAATCTTCGCACGAACTCCATCCTCGTCTCCTTTATTTTACAATTTACGACGCGAAGTCGCGGCGCGTGATTTACAAGCATATCATAATCGAGAGGAATCGACGATTTATCGTGAAATATTGAAACTCGTGAGGTGAGATTTGCGGCGGAACGTTACCGCCATTTCCTTTTCCCTTTCACGTCTCACGGGAGGGTCGTTACTCGTTTCTCGCGAGCCCGAAGAGTATCCCATAAAACATTACTCGCCTGCAGCTTTTTTCCGCCATTTTTATCATAACTCTGACACCCGGTATAAAACTATCATCAATATATTTCGACAAATATATCGTCGAATCTGAATAATGGAACAGGAGAGTTTCTTATCTTATTTTTGTTTTCATTGTTATTTTTAGTTTTCGTTCGTCGATGGAGTACGGTATTTATAATCCTTACCATAAACGCTCGATTATAGGTCAGCGAAGTGACATTTCTCTGGATTCTATAAATCCATTTCTTCGTTACTATGTTTCTGCGTTTGTGCGTTCATTTTTTTCATTGAAATTTAAATTCAACCGCGCCGTTGAATTAACAGGACGAAATCATTCGCACGCTTATGTACATTATCCAAAATCATAATTACAAACAACAATATGAATTCGCAGTCGTTTTAATGGTCAGAGGGCCGTCATGTTTTCATTAAAATGTTAGACATCTGCTGCGACCTGGATGCAGCACCGATCGACTTTTCAGTCGGGTTCGCTATATTTCACCCTTCCGAGTCGTTCGATTTTCATTTGTTCCGCATCGAATATTTTCGATTCGCACTCGTGTTGCGCGCACTCGAATTTTTTGTCGCGATCAGCTAATGTCCAGTTCTGGTTTTCGAGCGTAACAAAAGTCGATTCGCCGATAACGAGTGGCGCGATCCAATTACAGAATTTTAATTCGGACTACTCGATTAACGATACGAATCCAATCCAACAGGACGATCAAACGAGAACGTCGAATTAATATTTTCATGCAGCTAATCCGACGTTGCGCCCGTTTTTGCATTAATTGCAACTTTATTTGTCGAGATGAAAAGGAAAACATTTCGCTTCCGACGAAATTCAGATTTGTTTGATGTGTAGCAAAACAGGTTTATAAAATGAAACATCTCCACGTGTGACAGATTTTGTTGCAATGCCACATCTGTTGTGGAATTTAGATTTTTAAATTATTGTAGGAATACCGAAAAGAATAATGCAGGCATAATTGGTAAATTTTAAAAAGAAATAATTCAGTTGAGTTTTAAATTAAATATTTTGTGGAAATCAGTTTAATGAATTCAAAATTAAAAGTCTTGTCACAGGACTATGGGAAGTTTAATGCTGGAATATTTTCGATATTATTTGATTGAGTTATATTAAAATGCGATTATAAAGATAATATGTTTACTTTAACTGAAATTGAAATTCGCTCATATAGAGTACATTCAATCAAACATATTAATATACATTCGTTTTATTTAATAATCAATTTATATAACGGTAGTATATTTAGTTTAAGATGTGACTTCAAAATTCATGTTATTAGCAATAAAGCAATTTTTTTTTATTAATAATGTGTTATTCAAATAATAATGATTCTTTAATTACTTAAATTAATTTTATTTTTATATGTCATACATTAGATTGTGGTTTCATAAACGTCAATGAACAAATTTAAATTAGTTTCTAATTATTTTTTATAATATTGTAAAATATATTATTTGAGTACAATAAAAAAAAAAAAAAAGTTTTAAGAGTATTATTAACTATTCTCTTGAGACATTTTCCTATAAATAAATGTAACAATTTCATAAAATCATAACACCAAACCAAAACGCATTATATTTTATTTCGTAACATGCTCAATCCAGCTGAATATAATATTATCATATTTATAAGTCTTGCTGCTATTTTCAATTTACATTTAAATATCAGTCAGGAAGTTTAGTATTTTATACGTCTATAACACATAATATATATGCGAGAAATACATAGACACGGAAGGCGGTCGAGCTAAACTCGAGAGAATCCTGTAGAAGCGGATTCGATTTCGGACGGTAAGCCTAAAATTGAATGCCATTCAGTGTCGAAATTTTTGCAACGAAATACTGTTTCAGAAATGTATATAAAAGCAATTTTTGAGTCTCAAAACTGTGATTCTTGGATACATATCTAATTTCATACGACTATGTATTTACTACGAATTTCACACATTATTCTTACAATTAAACTTTATTTAAAAAAACGATAGACAATTAGTTTTTATTTACAATTATAAATTCCAAATTATTTCAAATTAATGGATAATATAGTTATGAAATAAACAATATTTGTTTAACTTTAAACTGTTAAATAACTTGTATTTTTTTTATTTGTAAATAAAACTGCGGAAAAGAACAATATATAAATAAGCATACAAAACTGGCATTTTTTTTTATTTATTTTTAACGCGTAAATAATAAAATAATTATGTTTATGTATTAAAAACGTATATGTAATATAATAATTAATAATATTTTAAAATTATAACAACTACCTGTAAATTTATTCTGATTAATGTAAATAGCTAAATAATAAATTGTTATTGCATAAAGTATTGTTAGTTTTAATTTATTTTTATGCGCCAATAAAATTATCAGACACCGCGTTTGACCAATTATTAGCCTTCATCACTTCTTTCAGAGGAATTTTTTTTCAAAATAAACGTACGAATTAATTAATTGATGAAAGTGTATTATATTACAATCATAGTTACTGATATCGATTGGTATTATGAATATATATTAAAAATAATAATTATAATAACGCGTTAATGGATAATAGCGATAGCCAAAGCGAATATTCACAAATCGATAAATTATAATACAGGATACAAGAAATTTAAAATCAATTCTCGACTGGAGCATCATTGGTTAATAAACAAAGTGCACTATTGTTGATAGGAATAGCGTAGCATTTTCGATAATCGCAGTGCAATTGGGAAAAATCACATAACGTGAACCATCAGGATGAGGGTGCAATTTCGCGCTCCGATACCCAACCGACAAACGCAGCAACCAGTCATCCAAACTATTCATACGTAAAACTAAATCCGCATGTTGCTTAAATGTAATGTACTTATGCTTTCTGCTGTAAGAATTATTTTTAATTTATATAAAGACTCGTACAATTAATTAAAATAATCACACGTAACATAAAAGTTTATATATATTTTAATAATTATAATTGATAACAAACATATAATTAATGTGTAATAAAAGTAAACATAATTATCATTAAATGTGATTTTTATATTTAATGTTGCAATTTTAATAAAAATATATTAAACTTTTCGTGATTAGTATTAGTTTTATAATGATATGCCAATGGTTTTAATCCTTTTGACACCATCAAAATAATGTATACTAATTTATCACTGACTAAATATATAATCTGACCGTAAACTCTTTACCAATAGAATATTCACATGAACCCGTAGATTTACGAAATGTGCACCAATGATCGTTACATCGTACGAACGTTACGTGCATAATGTACGCTTGGTGAACACAGGACCGAACGCACTAGAAATCTGCATCTGCACTATTTACATGGTAACGAACATACCACACCTATATATGTATATATATATATATATATATGTGTGTGTGTGTGTGCAGGTGTAATACATATGTCGTAGTTGAATCGTGTATTAACTCACGACAAACGACGATCAGGACAGTCTGTATTTGAAACTATATGCCGTCAGAGACATCTGGTGAGTGATTCCAAACTCACCAAATTTGGATTAATTGAAAACGAGTGATGAATGTTTATCCAAGCGTTGCAAAGGACACGTGGTATATATATCAAATGCCATCGCAAAGAGTCACTGACAACATTAACAAATATCACAAATTATTCACCATTGTGAATCAGTTGCCAGGTGTGTCAAAAAAATGTTTGCAATATCTAGAAATTATGATTAAACATTTTTTTGTAATAAATATTTAGTAGAAATTTAGTTTAAGTTCATTCAATATTGTTTAATTAAATTGTTAACTTTAATTAAATATAATTAATTAATTAATAAATACCTTGTTACAGTATTTATATTCATTTATGTTCAGCCAAGTTTTGCTTTATGTAACAACGGAAAATATCGTAATCGAGACTAAGATTGGATATAACTATAACATTTTACTCAATCGAACCTTTAAAGGTCCGTACTAATGAACCGCAGTTAATAAAGGGATGTAATATATACGATACTGGTACCATGTAAATTAATTAAAAGAAATTTCCCAGTGTTAAAAATGCTAATCAAGATTTGCCGTATCAATTTTGGAAATTTCATTTTACGATGTAAGATTTTACATCGATGATGAAAATGTTATTTACATTTTAAGATTTTTCAGAAAATTGAGTTATTTAATGTTAATATAAAATTGACTTATTTGAATTCAAAACGTTAGAACATTAAAATTATTTATTTCAAATGATTTGAAAAACGAGAGATTTATAAAAAAGTATAAGACATAAAAGTGTCTACTTTTATGTTAAAATTGTATTAATCTTTTTATATACTGTTTTACTAAATTACAAAAGAGATAAATCAACTTTATGTGAAACTATCTGTAATTTTGATAGGTAAACCTTTGATAGGTATACAATGAAATAACGTAACTTTTATAAAATTTCTTGAGAGTAGTCTATGATATATAACAAGACATTTTACCTAATTTTTCATTCTTAAATTATCAATTAAAATAAAAAATATGTGTTAATTCTAACATCTTAATTTTACTTCATATTTAATAAATTTTTATTTTACATATCCATTGATATATATTATAATATATAATCAAAGTTATAGCTTTCCGATGCTAGTAGATCATTTATTCGGCCGTATATAAGCTATTAATCAACATGACATATTGTCAGGACAAGGAAACATATATATATATATATATATATTTGAAAATTCACACGTGAGAATTAAATTAGCGAAATTAACCCGATCAAACAGATTTGCCAAACCATTGATTACTAATTATATATTTCGTTACCTTTTCATTTATCATATCAATTCTTGGATATTAAGTCACAATAACGAAATATCGCGATAAAATTTAAAACTTATTTTTATATATAATACGCTTATTTTGTAAAAAAATTGTTCCTTGGAAGAACATTGTTCCTTGAAAACATTATTGTTACATAAAACATGTGTTGACAAAAATATTGGATCATTAAAATGCTAAAATTTTATGCGACTAAAACAAATAATGAATATATCCATTTTTACGTACATATAAATCAAAAACATATTACGTATATATTAAATATATATAGAAATCAATCAAGTTGAAAAAGTATATTAATAATTCTAGAATTACTGATACAGATAATTATAAAATTTTCTTAAATTATATATCACTAAAATTAAATTAAAAATTGATGAATCAAATCATTTTAATAAGTAAGCTAATATTACCCAATAAAAGTAAATTAGTTTAAGTTATTGAACAAATATTTTTAAATTTGTTCAACGCTGATTTCAACGAAGAAATAATTGCTTCAAGGAGAAAAAATTTTGTTCCGCCATAGTTTCATAAAATTATTTCCAATGAAGCTTATAAAATGTAAACATAAAAATGTGGATAATAATAATTCATAATTAATTAATATTATTAAATATTCTTATTTTCCTTCTTTTCATTATTAATAGCCATTTATAATAGTCAGTTTGATAAAAATGACTTCGACGACAGTTTAAACAAATACAGAATTACTAACGTTGAGAAAAGTTAAACATTCAAGAAAATGTTGTTTATATTTCAAATGATATTTAATTAATGGAAATATTATTTAAACTAAAAACGACTTTTTACACCTTTTTTATTTCGAATATTTTTAGATATTATGGTACAATATTTTAAACATATTTCAATATTATAATCTGTAAATTGTAAATCCACGGGTTTCCCTTCCTTAAAAGGATATGATAATACAATTTACACGCGAGTACGTTTCGCGTTGTCAAAAATGAAGAATTATTCGACCAATGCTTCCGATATTTACATAAAGAGCTCGATTATGCAGAACTTTTAACCGAATATCCCACCGCTCGTGGCAATAGAGTGCAAAGGTACATTAACCATTAAGCACACTCTTGTGATTCTGTTGGTTTTCCCAGGGATAGCCTAACCTCCATTATTCTTTTACACATCCATTCGTGTGTGCGTTTATCGATTTGCTTACAATTCCCTCAGAAACGTTAAAAATTCGCTCGAAATAATAATTTGTTACATTTGAACGACACCAATCTACAAAGCAGAACGTAGGAGCATTCTTAATTTATTATTTAACTCGAAAATTTAATTAAAGATATGGTTTTTAAACGAATTTATTCGTTTTCAAAGAAGCAATAAATTAAGCATAAATATTAAGTGAAATATTTAATGTATGCAACATTAATAAATATATAATTAATATGTAATTAAAAGATATGAATTTTAAATTTGTATATAATACGTCGTAGATAATAAAATGTACTGTATAATACATATATAATTGTTTATAGTTTGACTTTCAATAATTAAAGCAATATATATATACCATTTTAGGATCAAGTTGTAATATACACGTTACAATAAATAAGCGCGCAATTTTTTGTAATCAATACACGGTATTGAGTATTGAGTATTTCTCATATAAATCTTAATTTAAATTTGATCAGATTTTTAATTCATTTTACAAATTTGCACGTACAGTATTCACAGTTTTAATAACAATACTGTCCTTTTCCAAATTTAATACTTTTCGTGTTACTATTACAATCACGTAACAGTTTATTTCTTATATTTGAATAATTTAATTTTTTAATAAACGTAAAACGTTTGTAATTTTGTAACTATAAAATTATGCAGTTATATGTATGCAGTAATTAAAAATTAAACATTAAATACATTAAAATTTGTACTTTTAAAGAAAATAATAGAATTTATTAATGTATAAAATTATACATTTTTATATTTAAGAATAATTATTTAAATGTCTGTTGTATTTGTTTACAGAATTTATGTTTTTGATGTAAATTAATATATATATATATATTAATGTTTATACTCTTAAATTTGGATTATAAAATTACTGAAAATGTGAAATTAATAAAAGTTAAGGGTTTAAAATTGGAAAATGTTAAAACGTTTAAATAAATCTATACAACATATAAATAATACAATACATTAATTTTATTAATACTTCACTCCAATCGACAACTATAAACGTATGCCATGAATTGTAATTGTTGATTTGTTAAATGAATTTCGAAAAGTATTACAAGTTTTCACGAAAACCTTTCAGTATTAAATTGTTGGAAACGTAATATCATGAAAACTATATCATGTCTTATTGAAAGTATTTATTTTCGTCAGACGATGGAAATAAATTATAAAGCACAAAGTACAAAACCACACCTAGTTATTAATCCACTTCTAAACGAAATAAAGGAATAAAGGTAAACTCAACTTCTGAGATTCAAGTATTCATTTGTTACGAATTGTATAATTTACATAGAACGCAAATTTCCAAAACGTTATTCCAACAACAGAAGTTTGTCATTAAAAAAGAATTCCATATCAACGACATTATGTTTCATTTGTCGTGCGTTTCTGAAACAATTATATATAATTAAGTCAATTAATTGTAAGCAACGCAGACGTTCGTCTCCCTGCAATCACACACAATGGCCGAACTTTCAAAAAGTAAACTGATTTACTGCAATTCGGTCATAAAATTATGTCCACATATAACCAAACTATCCAATTAAGGCAAATTATTTCTGAACCATTATCTGCACCAGTACAATCTATTACTAAACTGTAACTAGGCAGTTCTACATGACATCAATTTATCGGACCAATATCGTTTCGCATAATGATAGATGCAGGATCAAACTTTATAATCGGACAACGTCATTCAGCGCACTCGTGACCGTTAAAGCGCTCTTCCCAATTGGCTATTACCGAGCCGATTGTAATGGTGACTGGGCTACGATCACGATATACAGTCCAATTGACTGTATCTGGGTGCACTAGCGGGCAGCTTATCTGTGCGCGCCTGCAGCCTCATCGTCAGAGAACCCACTATCGATTGCTCGTAATTCGTAATTCGTTACCGCATTACTAGTGTACACCTTCTCGAGGAAAGCCGTGGATAAATCGTCATTCAAGGCTCATCCCCGCTATGCAAATTGGCGAGGGGTTTTCTCGGCTCACAGCAAGTCCACATCTGGATAGTATGATCCTTAACTTTACACCAAATGGAATCTGAGAACTATTACGTAGAAGATATTAATGCTTCTATATACTTGTCAAGGGTATTATTTAACATATGTGTGTATATATATTTATATATATATGGTTGAATTTTGTGGAAAATATGTAATTATAGTTTTAAAATATATATAATCTACGGTTGACTCATGAGAATATACGACATTTTTTATCATCACATTGTTACATGCTATTTAAAATTATCTAAAACTAAGGCATTGTTTTAAGGGAATTGACCAGTTTTAGTACTGAAATGAAAACTCAACGTGTAATTTTTCAACAAATAATGAATAAATCGTGCGATGCAGAAATAATCATATTTCATTAATTGTACGAAAATTTATTCAGTTTTTAGAAATATTGTGACAAAATTGTATTGTCTAACGTTATTAAATAAAATATTATGTTACTTGAAGAAAAGTTTTAATTTAACAAAAAAATCTCAATGTAGAATTATTAGAATTGTTAAAAAATATATGTAGCTCTTATAATGCTGTGCAACTGGCTTTAAATATATTTTATACATTTATAAAATATATACTTATTACAATAATTTATCCAAAAATTGTGACACACATTATTATTGTATTTATTTTAATCGAAAGTATATAATCATTATGTATCATGAAACAATGTAAACGAAAAGATTAATTTGAATATAAAAGTTCTCTTTACAAAATCAAGAAATCTTTATCTTTTATGAAATACAGTTCAAAAATGAAAGAAAACGACATAAACGTTCTGTCAAAAGAACTGGTCTTTTATCCAAATTTACAATCATTTTCCTTATTTCGCTAAATAAAATTATTCATATATCAAGGCTCTTTGATGTCGAGGAAAGAAATTTTCTGCCAAACACAAGCAGAAAATTTCCCTTACTTTATTGAATGTACTACATTATGCGCGCAGAGCGTGCTACAAGAATTCGAAACATCCCCGACGGAAATATTTCAAATTCCGAGTTTTTCACTCACTTAATTGTTGCGTCAACTAATATCCGCGTTATTTGTTATTACGTTTGAAACAGCCTGGCAGCATCCCTGTCACCGCTGAGTTAATTCGAAAGTTCATTACAAAATATTTAAAATACACAAACTCTATTTGACAAGAATTCTAAATTTAACAAAAACCCTCTGAACCGTGCAAAAAAATCGGCGACGTGGTTCTCGTTTATTTCAAAAAATGATTCGAATATTTTTTTTTTTTAGTAAGACGTTTCTCACGCACTAAATTTGCTTTTCGTATCTTTCATTCTTTCATTCGTCTCCTTTTCGGGTTGTCTTCCTCTATCTCTCTCTCTCTTTCTTTCTCTTCCGTTTTCTCATTCTCGCTTCCAGGGCTTTTTCTCACATTCCGCGCGAATAGATGTCTACATACTTATTCAATTGAATGTACGCAATGACGAAGAATACAAGAATTCGGGGAAGGTTTCTGAAGCGCGCAAAAACGAATACGACTGCATTCGTTCATCCGCCTTTAGAATACGTAGGCAGTAGTTCCAACTTTCGAACGTGAGACGCAGTATTTGACTAAAACTTCGGGACCCATTGTACCGTTCTCAGCGTTCTACGACACAACTGCCAAGTAAAGTAAAAGTAAACCAAATACGTAACTTGTTATTAGATAATGACGACTGTAATTTTCAACTTTGTCATTTTACAGTGAACGGTAATTTTATTGTACGCAACGAAATGTCAAAGTTATTATCGTCTGCAGTTTATAAAACAATATATAATACCATCGGAACAAGAGAAAATCTTATTGTAAGTTTATAGAGAGAGAAGCCGATACTATTTACGAAATCAATTCCAGCTTATTTTGAAAATGTTCGCTGCTTGAAGAGGTCGGTTAAGATGGATGGATCCGAGTCACTTTTAGTAGTTATATATATGAAAAGTATATATAAACAAATGTATCTTGTTACTGTGTATCGTGCCTCATAAAGATGGACTATCTTCGTTTATGATTTCGATTTTCGAGTTAAAATATGAGAGTTTCGTTTTATATTGTAATAGATAGGATTTAATGAAATATCCGTGGAGAAATAAATAAATGTCATTCCTTTTAGTGAATGTTAAAGTGAATTCGATTTTAAAATCAATGAATATAGAACAGTTTAGTGTTTAACATGAGCGCATATTTTTTTGCTATTTTACTATATACATGGTTATACATATTTAATATATTCGGATACAATTCACGTATATACGATATATGAAAAGTTAAAAAACGATTGCGAGCAAATCCGAAAAATACACTTTATAAAAGACAAGAATATTGCTGAAGTATAAAGAAGTTTCAAAATAAGATTCATTGCAATGACAATGTTACCTTATATTGCAGCTTGCAATAAAAGTTTCTGCGTAGTTATATATGTAATATATATGGTACATATATAAATGTAAAGGTTTAAATAATATTTATACTAATAAATGGATTTTTTTTAAGTTTTCCATAATTAAACTTGAGTAATTAATATTTTAAAAATATATTTGAAATGCTGTAGGTTTCATGTTTTAGAAATTTAGGATTTCTTAAGATAAACAATAAGTTAAGTGGATAATACAACAAGACGGTTTTCTTTAACCTCTCTCACTGAACTTTAGGAGTTCATAGTTTTTATATATATATCACGAAATAAACATTGTACAATTTTACGTTTAAAACTAAATTATTATATTATATATTATATAAGCTCATGATTAAAAATTCCTTTATTAATATACAATACATTTTCATTTAATTACTACATTAAATTCACGACATTTTAATTTATATAAAATTTAAATAATATTTTATTGATACAAATTTTCTAAAAATGTTAATACTTCTTCTTTAAGGTTTCGTGCTTTTTCAATTAACTTTTATTTTTACTCTTTCGTCTCATTAACGCGTTATATATATTTGTATATTCAATCAATAATTTTGGTTTTCAATAAAAGTTTTAATTCGATTCCGATGATTCACCCTATAAGTTAAAAACAAGAAAGGGAGATTTAAAACGCAATGATGTCAGAGATTCAAGTGGATAAAGCAAGTGATGAGAGTAAAAAAGAAAGAGAAGCGCTAGAAGATGAGAAAAATTGGCTGCAGGTAACGGGATTAAGTGTACTACTGCAGCATCCGTTACCAGGATGATCTCGGAAGAAACTTTGCACTTGGCAACTTTTAATGCCTCGCCACAAAATGCTATTCTCCGTTGCGCATCCCTCTAAAAGTATAGCGACGTTGGTATTTTCCGGTTTTGCGTTTATTCCAATTGCAACTATCTATTTTTTTTCCATTGACTAAATTACAGCATCGAACACAAATGTCATGCAATTATATAAATCAATAATTTCGAATATGAAATAAATTTATGTTCAACTTTTTGATCATAATTTGTACGTTTCAGAAAGTACCAATACGTGTATAAATTAATAGAGTTTGTAGTACATCAAATTATTCAAAATTTAAAGTTAATTAGTAGAATATAAATCGTACGATACGGTACGTTGTAATGCATTTATGAGTATCAAAAGTTTGCCGTGGGAATTAATAGTTTGTATCAAATAATTATTTAAGCAACTGTCGAAACAGTTGAATATTTTTTAAATCTAAAAAGATTACTGTATACGTATTCGACTTTTGTTATAATCTGTTTGAATTATTTCACTTTGCATGTTGGTGTAAATGAAATGCAATGTATTCATTATGGCATCAGTATATTGACATAGTATATTGACACATAATTTATAGTGAATGTAATATATATATTAAATGTATAAATGTCGAATTTTATGATTCTGTATTTTGCAAAGTTTATTTAAATTGATTATTAGTAATTTTGATTTTTTATATAAAATTACAATATTTGATACGAATTATGCAAATTTAAATTTTTGCATATGTTTCTAAAAAACTTATGTTTTAATATTTATGATCATATTATTATTTTATGAATTGTTCTATATAACAATAAATTCTTTGATGTATTGATTATTATATTGTGTGCTTTATATCTGTCATATTATGACGAGTTGTTATAATCTAATTTATAACCATATAATTCATATTCGCTATCGAGTTTACCTATATAATTTTTATATTTTTTTAATCAAATCATTTCTATATATGCAATGCACTAGTACTATTAATCGTCCAGCAATATATATATAGTCTAGTAAATCAAATTCCATTGAAGAATGGCAAGGAATTTACTAATTCCCATTAATGCATACATTTTTCTAAAAAATTCTTGTTCTGCGTAATACTGATTGTATTGTTTGATCCACTAATTAACTATTGTAACTTTTAACGAAAAAATTTCGTGTTCAACATTTTTACTATGTATACTATAGATTCTATAAGTCAATGATTCAAACCAACGTATGAAGTTAGAAACTCTAACTGCTAATAGTAAATATTTTATTTCTAAATAGACTTGTTCAATTGAAATTATTACTATTATATCAATTATATACAAATACATTGTATTATCATTAAGAGACATTAAAACTTTAAAAACTTGAATTCATTAATTGTCATGCATATAAATTCATTGCCATTAACTGAATTAAAATTAGATCATATTTAGAAATTACATGTATTCATTTGCTTTATTTTACATTAAACTTGAGCAAATTAAATAGAATTATTATATTTGAAACTAATTTTGTCGCATCATAGTCTGAACCCAATTCACAAGACAAAGATTAAAATCAAATTATAATGCAATCTTAATTCCGTAATGAAATATATATAAGGGCAAATGTTCGCCGTTTTTTTACCTTCGAGAGGTAAATTTATTTGACAAAAATACGTTTAGAGAATTCTCAACAGTAGTGTAAGTAAAAGAATGCAATCAATTTCTGCCGATACATATACTTGCAGAATTCAATCAGGAGTACCAAATAGCTTTCATGGAAGCCAATTGAGCACGTCAGTCACAAATGTATACGTGTATCAATTGCCTAAATCAGGTATTTTGCTAGCTTGCTTGTGGAAGACTGCATTCCAGAGTCATCTTTTCATCTCGACTGTTTTCAGTAGTTTCAACTTTCATATTTCAGAACGAAGCTTCTTTAGTTGCCAGATTTGTATCGTTGAAGTACAAAAAGATTTCTCATTTTCATGAAACAGTCACTGTTAATAATAAACATAAGATGGGTATTATTTTAAAAGGGGATGAATCTATTTCAAAGATACAAAAGAACAAATAAGGTAATTAAATTATGTTAAATTGCTTGTGAAATAAATGGGATGAAATAGCAAATAATGATTGCATTAAACCCTGCAGAATTACGTATAATTATTGACTAGAAAATGATTAACGTCAAATGTCCGTTAAAAACGAACGGATTTCAGAAAAAACGTGCGTTATATCGGCATTGGTTGTATCAAAACTATTAAAGAAAGTTCTTTCAAAATGAGACAGTTAAATTTTTAATTATCCAACGAATTATAAAATGTTAATTTTATAAACGGCTATTGAATATTTATGGTTAATTATTCTCTAAATATTTTAGTTATTTATAATTTATATCTTTTCCGATTATACTAATTCCACTAAGATTTTAAGTTCTATTATAAAATTGCTATTTAATTTGCTAATTAAAATTATCTATTTAATTATAATAATATACATATATTTTATAATTATTATTGTTTTACTTACTATGTTTTACTATGTGATGCGGTAACCTCAAAATGATTATCTTGATAATAGTGGTTTGTCGATTATTATTTAGAATTATTTTTTCTGTTTATAAAATACATATAATGAGTATAAAAGCGATATATCATCAAGTGAACAAAGAAGAAAACAAATGAATTTGCCGTCGATTTTCCGACGAGTTCTATCGTACGTAAGAAAAGTACCAAGGGAAAGTGGTAGAAGATTTTCTGTGTGTTATTTCGCACAAAACCAGGCTCTGTCTGTCAGTTTCGTTTGTTAACGCCAAGCAAAAGACATGTTTTGTTATCCACGGCGAATTGCTTTTACTTTAACTAGAAAATAAAGAGCACGAGACGATGATCTCCGAACGAGAATTATTTTTCGATGAAAGAATTTTTGTTCGTTAATTGAAGGAGCTGTTTCCCGCACGTTATAAAAATGAAGACAAAAAATCGTGTGAATAGTTTCGGGTTTCGTACTACGTATAACAAATTATGATCTAGTTTTACTTGTAAACAGCCGTAATTTTAAAGGCTTATTATTTTTCATTTTATTACGTTCATTAAAACTATATTCTTATATGTGATAATATAAAATTTTATATGTCACTGCGTTTTGTTATTATTGATTACAAAAAACGGATCTTTTTCGGTACACTTTTAAATAATTTTATTCTAAATTTGTTGCTTTATTTTCCGTAACAAATGCGCATTCAAATCAATATTCCGGTCGTCTTAAGCGTATGTATTTTCTTCTCGAAAAGCGTTATGTATTCAGCGAATAAAGTGTTTTTATGAAATAAATAAAACTCATACAAAATGTTCGGAGAACAGTATTTTTCATTTTTTGTTTTGTCATTAAAAATGAATGAATCTCTATTCTTACATTTAAGAATGGAAATTCATTTCACATTTGATGCACTTCAATCTAAAAACTATTGCACGTATATAATAATATTGACATATTAAATAATAATAATAATTGAATATTAATTAACGACTTTCTAATATTATGACAAGTAAATGCGATGGTGTTGTGATAATGAAACATAGAAAACCGTCAATAGACACAGCAAAATGACATGCTGCACATCAGCAGCCTCTTATTGTACATGTAATTCAAATTGCAGCACCATCTTGCTGAGTCTACAAATCTAAACTTAACCCAAATACGGTTATATATCTCATCAACAGTTCATAAATTTAGATATTATGTTTTTATGTACTACACATAATACAATTGTTATTTCATTAAATACACGTTAATGCAGTTTTCGTTATTTAAATTATAATAATATTTAAATTGCTAACAAATTATTAAATTGCATTACTTAGAACAGTATTTAAGCTTTATGAAAAGTCAAGAAAAATGTTAGCAGCATATAAATATTATAGGATGCGTACCTTCAAAGAAAAGCACTTGAAATTCCGCATTAATTGATAGTTGATGAATAAATTAATTATTCGATGAATAAAATAATATCCTTTCAATGAAATGTAAATTAACGATCATTATTTAATTATTTACAAAACTGGTTTTTCTATCTACATATATCGAATTTAAAGTAAATGCCATAATTAATATAATCAATTTTAATTGCAGGTGCTGGACAAAAAATGTTCAACTGCATAGGAATTGGTTAGTACTTTGATCAATATGATATAAAAAAAAATATATTTACTGCATTCACTTTTTGATTTTAATCATTTTGATCATACTTTCCATTGGGATGGAAAATAATGCAAATTTGTATAATTATATTCTATTATCTAATTATAATGTCACTATAATAATCTTTACTAAATTCAAGTAGAATATTACGTCATTTACTAAAGGCTTTAGATTCTGTTAGTGAGCTTATTAGATTTTATTTAGAGCATGGCTTAACACTGTCAATTCTATTTCTACCAGTGATATGCTAATGAATAGTTTTGTACCCTTGGATTATTGTATTTAGTTAATGAAATTTAAACTATCATTAAATGTGTAGGGAACATCTATAATTTTCAGTTTCATTGATACGTTGCATTGACATAATGTAAACATGAAGTATGCTTAACAACAAACAATTTACAGTAACATATCATAAATTAAATAAAAAGAACTATAATAATATTTCATATTACCATTAAAATCAAATATAATAATAAATTACACCAAAGTTCGAATGGTTTTGTTCTATTACTAAATTTTGAAAGAGATGAATATATTTGTCGTTTGGAATCTATTAAACATTTTGTTTTACTAATAATTACTTTGTTTCAAGATAAACACACTGAATTTATTATTATTACTACATAATAAGTAACATAATTATATCACAATTATAATGGACAATAATTAAAATATTGTCGACGCGAGAAATAATTAAAATGATTATTTTGAAACAACGTCTCTTGTTAAATATTGTCTAATCGTCAATTTCACCGCCGCATTCATATATAAAACGTGTCTAATACCAATTGTTTGTTAATAACGAAATACACAGCACTGCGATAACGTTCAAAGCACCCGACCGACAATTCATTTCCGCGTAATACAATTTTGTCGAACTAATGAATGTTCGTGATTTCTTTTAATTAAAATGTATAATAATACGATCGTGAAAGATTCTGACGTTACACACTGTAGCTCAGACGAAATATTTTGACATCTTAATTACCCCCTCCCCCTCTCGAGCAGAAAACTTAGCTGTTTACATCTCAAACTACGCGCAACTTGCTCGCGATCGCACTCCGGCATTATCCTCCAAAGTTGGCCGTGTAATTTCGCCGTAAACCTTGTTCCCGTGACATTCACCTTATCCGACAAATAACATCGATATCTTTACAGCGCCATCAGTCCAAACGGCCGCGAAGACAAACCGTTTGGTTATGAATGCCTATTAAAATGAGAAATCCAGCATGCAGTCGGTTGCGACCAACGACAAAAGCGAAATTTACAGTAACGCAACATGTTTACAAAGCATTTACGTTCGGCCATTACCGCGTTCTCTTATCTCCGAAGGAGCGCGGAAAAGGCGTTTGTGCACTCGCAAAATGACGCCTCGGGGAGCCGCTGATCCCGCGGCGGAATATTGCACTCGCGTATCGTCTGGCAATAACCGCGAATAGTCGTTTCGACACCTCCGACGCCGTTGCTGCCGGAGCAACAAACTGGAAATCGCGCGAGCACTTTTTCCTTCGATGCCGTCTCGCGGAGACCGTGGCACGATCTAAACGACTCGTCGTATCGTGCTTCGTTTGCTTTAACGCGGCTGTGTCATTTCTTCTGCTTCTTTTACGCGAAACGGAATCCGCATTACGCACGCAGCACGAAGACAGTCTTTCATCCGTGAATCCGTGCGAACTATGAACGCTGCGAACCCCGCAGCATCGTCGCTTTTATCCTTGAATGATAATTGATATGGGAAGAGAGCGATGGCGCTTCGTTTCTTATTTCGAAATAAAATTCTATGCAAGAAATACGGTTACTTTGGATCTCCAAGGATTACTTTGCATTATCGATGCGCGCGAATGTCACACGGTTTTTAAGGATACACTCTGATGGATTTCTTCGGTTGTATGAAACAAAAGATGTTCGTTTAGATTCGTTTGCATAAGATATATACACGATGTCAAATTCTTGTCAAACGTACGGGTGTTTTATCAGGCGTAATTTGTAGGAAATAATTGATTAATATTAATACAAGAGTTGGAACGTCAAGTTTGTGTTCTCGTTAATTAATTGCGACTTGACGAATGGGTAGGTTTTTAAGAAAAACATTTAAATTATTAAATTTTATACGGTATAGTATTTGATTGCGTAATAGAATCGTGTAGTCGTTTTTTAGAAGTTATTAGGCTTGCTATCTTTCTGTTTATTTATAAATAAAATATTTTTCTCAGATACTACTATTCCTCCGTTTACTAAAAAGCATTATATGCGATGTTATGTTCAATTCCATGATAATAATTTTTGACAAACGCTGGAAGTAATTAACTACGTGACAAGTGGTTTGAAAATAATCATTTTGGAGTAAGTTTGGTATCGTTATAATTAGTAATATATTTTTTTGTTGATAAATGTTATTGGACACTATACGATAGTGCCCTATACTAATATTGCGAATACATTTGAAAAATTTAAATTTTTGGCATTACATTATCCTGTTACACCTTTTATCTGTAGATTTAATCTGTTGCGGAGTAATAAAGCTTTTTATTAGATTTTGATTTTTAACAAATTATAATCAAACGATATACTTGGCAAGAAAATGTTTAATGACTTATAATAAATACAGTAGCAAAATTTTGGTTTAATAAACATTGCATATTAGTATTAATGCATTATATATTGAGTGTTGGTGTAAAAAATGCAAAATTATGTAAACAGTGTAATTTTAAACATTACTTTTTTTATTAAAAATTCATAATTAAAATACTTGTGATAATGGTTCAATCCATTTATTGTTTGACAATTTATAAAATGATTCGCTCACTTTAATAAGGACACCCCTTCCATTAATCTATATATTGATTTTCAATATTAAAAATTCTGGATTCGAAGGTTTTTCTCTGCATATTTAAATTGAAATTCCTCTTTTGCGTAGATTTCTTAATTGAATAGTTATAGCGAGAGTATCGTATTGCGTTGCAATAATAGTTATATTTTTCATTCAAATATGCACACTGAACTTTTACGAAGTTATAGTTCGGTTTATAAAAACTAGTTTATTTGAGGCACGCAAAATTTCGATGTTAAAAATTAAAATAGGCGCATTATTTGTTGATAAACTGTTTTATTAAAACCATACAAAGTGTACTAGGGAATTATATAAAAAAATATAAGCAATTGCGGATAGTAAATGAAATATTTTATTTAGCAAACATTGCAGATAATTTATTAAACTTAACCCTAAATATACAGAAACATTAACATTCTAAAAAATCTTATTCCTATCGGAGAAATATTTTATCAGTAAGTATTCAAAATCATAATTTTGTATATATACTTATCATATCTCTGTATTACACTTTTCATAATTCTGACGCATTTTATAATATGCACATCGTTTGCAATATATTTAGATTTTCGTTTTGTTTCATTATTTTATCTAAATAAATCTATTATATAGTTTATAAGTTCTATAGTTTATTATAAGTTCTAATTCTAGATAATTATATTTATATTCACAGATTAATGCAATTAGGAAAATGAGAAATTTAAAAGACGTTCTCAATAAAGTCTTATCAGGATATAGTATATGGACCTGATGAGCTCATATTTTCAATCCCAAATTTTCCTTAGGTGTATTGCATTCTGTAAAAGTTACGAAACATTTTAATTGGGCAACACGATGTCTATATATGTACCATGTATCAACTCTATTAGCAATTAAGTCCATATACACGAAGCCGTATAAAAGATTTTAATCAGAAATACAGAACTATATAAATTAAAAATAATAAAAGAATATTTTTAAAACAAAACATTAAGAAAGCAATGAATCAATGTACACCACAATGTTTTGATATAAAACTAATTTAAATATTTTGTTAAATACTAATAAAAACTGTAAATAATTTTAAATAAAGAAATCCACTAATCAATCTCGAAATATATTTCTTTTTTTTATTAATTCAATAGTTAATGACACATAATAGTTAATAAATAATGCTATTAAGATAATATTAGCCTTCAATAATATAAATGCTCACAGAATATCTCCAATAACATGTAAATTTTACACTTAAAGAAATTTAGTAATATATATTTCCATGATTTATTACAAATCTGTTACATCCGATTATTCCGCACTTCGTGCGTATTCGTTATTGAAATCCGTATGGGTGTATCCAAAATTTGAGGTCTGTCAGTAGTTATATAGAATGTCGACATTTCAGATCCTTTAATTTAAACCGTAAAAGTACTAGAAACGCAATATTTTTAAAAAAGAAAGGAAAAAAAGGTTCGCTTAGATAAATAAAATTGTACAATACTTTAATATATTTAATATTCGTATAATATTCACTTTCTTAGAATTTCACCGTTCAAATAAAAGTATATCTGCAAATACTGATCTGTATGATCGCTAGTATACTAGGATTTGCTCTAAATATTTCAATATCACGTAACTCTAAAGACAGACTTAATACGCCCCACGTGCGTTTTTGGATATAATTATAATGATATAAAAATTAAGGAATTTATTAATTATACGTAATTAGTTATTTAATTCAAATCAATTTTAATACATTTCTAATTATAGTATTTATTTCTTACATAAACATATTTTTAATGTTTCTGATTCATAATAATTAATGATGTTTAATAACTAAAGTTAAATGTAAATAAAGTATAATTTCAAATATTATTACGTACATTATAAACAGTAATTCTTATTTTATATGAACAAATAATTACGTACAAACTTAGTTTCATTTCCAAACAATTGAACAATTTAATAATTTTTATTTAAAATTGTATACATCAAAATGAATATCACGA
>JABFQC010000117.1:0-37101 GCA_022817085.1 Psilanteris sp. ZL-2020
AAATATCATTATATATATTTTATACAATAGTTTTCAGAAACTATATTACCGCGCGTATGAACAAAACGCGTGTAAATCAATTTGCACGGTAATTGCAGTAATATTTGTGTTTGCTTAAGACCCGTCGTTGTGAAATCTGAACGGAATACATTGGTCCACTATAAATTTGCCAAAGAAAAATCTACATAGTTTTGCTCGAATCAAAACCCGGCCACATTTCGGAACAAGCATATAGAAGCAAATAAACAATCCACGGGGCAGCAAAAAACCGTACAATGAAACTGGCAAGACGAAAACCATAACAAACTCGCGTTAACCGCGGCATTAAATTGAACCAACCCCCGCGTCGGTGAAACAACCGAAAGAGTAATAAACAACCTGCTCCCAGCATATAATTTAACGAAAATTGAATCCACTCCTTATCTCCCCGGATCTGAAGCAACCGTGGGTCGTTGCGGTGATCTCTTCCCGTGCTAAAAAATGCACGCGCCGGAGTTTACAAAATGTTCCAATTTTAGCGTGGCGCAATCAAGTCACGAGATCTCGCCATAATTCTAATTCGCCCGGTTGGCGGCGCGTCGCGCCATTGACCGGTCATTTTTCAGGCCGGGTTTCGTTCGGCGCGTGAATAATTTCACGCCGCCGTTTCTTTAACGAGCCCCGCGTTAAACTCGACGGCGCGGCCCAATCGCGCGGCGGAAAAGTAACCTCGTGCGGGCCTAACTTTATCGACGGGTCTCGGGGCTAACTGGGTTACGGCGAGACGTGACGCGCTCGGGATGAGCAGTTCCAAATGAGAAAACACGAGGAGCAAAACGAACGAGCGCGCGAGTCCGGCGTATTTGTAGAGTACTTACGACGTCGAGTATTTACCACGGC
Source organism: Psilanteris sp. ZL-2020 (assembly GCA_022817085.1). Taxonomy (NCBI): domain Eukaryota; kingdom Metazoa; phylum Arthropoda; class Insecta; order Hymenoptera; family Scelionidae; genus Psilanteris; species Psilanteris sp. ZL-2020. The sequence goes on from JABFQC010000117.1 coordinate 880, forward strand.
ATGCTCGCCGCGCAACTCAAGGATCCACTCGGCGGCGAGTACTTAGCGCGGAGCCACGACGTCTCCATTAACTTCTCATTGTTTCACGAACGCTCGAACGCCTCGTTCCAAACTTCGCGATCGTCCTCTCGATTCTGCGGATTATGAATTGTTCCGCAGAAGCGTACGGCAGTGGTCGAATCGAAAGGCTCGCGTAGCCGGTTTCTCTCGGGATTTCGCGGTCGGCGAAATTTCGACCGAGTTGTTTGTACAAATATTTTGCGTCGCTCGAATATATTTTTCTTTGTGACAGGAATTTACAACTGACAGAAATCATAGACGGACTATAATATAGTTGATTTAACTATTTATTATAGTTGCGTACAGGGAACTAAATTTTATTGTTGAATTTATTACATGGTAATACGTAGTAGACAAGTTTAGATATCTCAATGATACTTAAGTTCATAGAACTATTTAATCAAATTCATTATTATTTATACGATCAATTATTTTATTTGTTTCAACTAATCTAGTTGATGGTGTTCGAATTAACAATCAAAGAAAATATAACTTTAATTCTTTCAATTAAAAGTTATAATTAATTAAACTATATTTTGTAATTAAATTCAAGGATTTTTTTATTTAAAGTAAAAAAATATTATTATTACACTAATCACAGTTATCCAATGGTAGGATTTGAACGCACGACCTCAGTTCCAAAGGCGAAGCATTGACTACAAGCTATTGAATTTCCGTGAAAAATAAAAGAATTTGAGTATATTTGAGATTAACTTCAAACACGATGTTTATATGAATTAAATATTAAATTCAACTCAACTAGCTATATGGTTGAATGAACTATTAAAGAAATTCCAATAATTTATTGTGTAGTAAAACCTACATTTTTACTACTTTTACTATTTACTTATACTTTTTTTACTATTTTTACTTTAATCTACATTTAAAAAATACATCAACTATCTTTTAGAATTATATTAATAATATATAATTTGTTCTTCAGCTATTTATTAATTGTTTGAGATAAACATAATAGTTTTATTAACAAATACATTTAACTAGGAAACGTAGTTGCTCACACTCATTTTTTTTTCTGTCAGTATACACTTGATCGAGTTATCACCAGAACCTTAGTAGAATATTGGTTTCGTTTGACACGCAGAAACAAATTCGGAAGTCAAGTTCATTGGGAAATGATATATTAAATATTCAACGTTTTTCACCGTGAAGGTCGGTCATATGTTCGCGGTACGAGGTCTGTTAATGATTGTTTGCGTATGGGGAATTATATATATAAGTCTGGATTATTAATAAACTATCACGAATTGTATATATACTTGAGTTATTATCTCAAACTGTTGCATCCGTCGAATAATTGGATACATTTGCAATCGATCTACTCGTTTTATCTGTAAATTAATTTTATACGAGGATTAAATTTATCACGGTGCCAAGCTAACCAACATTTATTATAGCTCAATTTGTAATTATCCATCCAAAAGTATAAATCAGAATCAATTTATCAAGACACTGCTTTTATCTTTAAAGTGTTATCTAATAATTAATGGTCCACTATTGATGTTAAATAGTTTTCAAGTTGCACGGTTCGCGTTTGTATCGTGATCAAACTATGATATAAATTACTTAATTGTGTATAAATAATTGCGACTGAAAATAGGTTTATTGCTATTATGAGCATTGTCTGTCATTTTTCATCCGATAAGAAAATCAGCAAATAAAAATTAATATGAAACTTTGTAAATGAGATTTCTGATTACGAATAGTTTTATAGATGAAAAATGTATAATTTCAAACGCATATTTTTCACAGCGCTATTTCATTAGTCGAATTAAAGAGACAAAAAACCGTTGCATCGCGGATTAAATGTAAATTGGTTTACATGCTTATAACTATATTCACATAAAAGTTGTCGTTTTAATGAAAACAAATTATTTAATAATAATACAACGGACCATAAAATTGAACATTTAATGCCGGAATAAATATATTTCTTCAGAAATATCATGATTTGCAATTAATTATTACGCTGCATTAATAATGCAGATTTATGAAATACATTAATATAAAATTAAGTGACAAAATGCAACTTCATTCATTCGAAAAATGGCTGCATAATTTGCGTATTCATGTCGCCGAGCGCAATTAATAAGCCAACAAATTAGTTTGTTTCGAAACTTTCCATAAACTCATTCATTTTCGCACTGTCCCACAAAATCCATCTTTTTTATTAAAACTTGTAATAAATACGAAAGGAAATGATGCATCGCGGTGTAATTATATCGCTGATTGATTCGATTTATCCGGCCCGCGATTACGCGGGATTACGTTAAATTTTAATATAAATGATTCTATAGCACCGTGCCAAAAATATTACAATACCTACCCCTCTACCATTCACCGTGGCTTTCTAAACATTTGCGCTCGCACGAGCAGTTTTATCGAAGTGATTAACTTTTTATCAAATATACGGTAAATTAGAAATCTGAGTACCATCGAATATGAAACGTAACGAAATTATTTGACTTGTTAAGTTGTCGCAGCTTGCCTGAGATGTAAAAAATTCTTTTATACTAGACACTCAATAACGAAAGACCCTTATATTTTTATTTCGTACGTACAATGCTCCTAATCGAATGGATAATGGTATTGTTATACGTCGAGACCTTTCGAGAGACGTACTCTCCAAGAAGCGTCTCTCGAAGTTCAACCTTTCGTGACAAACGAACATGGTGTTATGACCTTTCGTCTCTGTAATTTCGTGATGTGTTATCTCTTTTATTGAAGCCATTTTCGTTTTATATCGAACTTATATAAAAACGTAAATGTAAACTCACGTTTTCTAACGAATCCCAGGAATCATCCGATACGATTCTGAAACACAAATAAAAATGGTTCAAGGTTTTCATGCAAATTACGTAATTGAATTTAAAAATGATTACTTTACATTAAAAATTGACTTTATAAATAGAACAAGATCACACGCGCAGCGCACTTTTTACCCCGAACAATCTCGATGGCGTCTTAATAAACACCGAGTGTACTTTCTTTGATCATACAAGATAACACGTAATATCTTTCGTGTATCGCGAAGAAGGCAGTTTTCGGTACAATTGGCTACGTTTTGTTATTGCAATGAACATTATTAACACGACAGAAATACGATTATGAGGTGATCCGTTGATGCACGCGTTAACCCGTGATATCGATTTTCAATTTACCAATTCTCAGAACGTCCTTTTTTATTTTTCAAAGGACGCGCATACGCTGAATTTGCGACGGACCAAATTTACATCGCTCGCAAATTCGATTTAAACAATAAAAGACGAAAACTGGATGACGGTGTATTTCAATACAGATGTCGAAACACGGCGCGTCGAAAGGGCGATTACGTTTGACCGTAAAATTAGATCCTGTTCGACAGATTTCGCTCCCTTAGCCTCTTTTCGAAGGCGATATATATGGCCACCACGGGGCTGGCACGCCACTTAAGCCCCGCGCTTATTCCGCAGGGGGTTTCGCCGTGACGCTCGACAAAGCCCATTTGTATCGAACGTTCGGCAAAAACTTCGCATACACGTTGTCCCACATAACGAGGATGTAAGCTTAAATCGAAAAAGGGGGCAACACGAAAGATGAGTGGATTGCAATCGCGGAGAATGAATGGTCGCTATGAACGCACGGAAAGCGAGAAATAAAGAAGAATGGCGAGTATTCGCGATTTGTCCGCTTTTTCAGCCGCGTTAAACCGAATCTGTACGCGCGACGCGACGCGCCTTTTAATTATCATTTCTGCGAATTAATTGCGACGCGCTCATTTGCGCCACTCAAATTCGTCAAATAAAATCACACTTGCGTTCGAAACAGTCCGTCGGCGGGCAATTTATTAACGCGCGATTTTAATCGAGCAAAAGAGCGCGCGTTTTCAGCGAATCGAGTAATTCGATTTCTTATGTCAAATCGATCGGGATAACGAAAGGGCGTTGGAAAATCGGACGAGAAGGGAATTGAAGTAACGTATTGTAAAATGGGCAGTGATTATGAGAACTTTTACATAATGAAATAATAAAACCGGTAGTAAAATAGGCGAAGCAATTTATTTGATGTGTAAATTGGACGTTAACAAAGAGTGTTCTTAACACTTAATTTGTTGAAATTCAACGATAATTCGTCAGATTGTCGGGCTCATTAGAATGTACGCGTAAAAAGTGTACGGTCGATAAATTTCGCCGGCAGAGTATCGATAATAAACGAGATTCTCGTTAAATAAGTAGAACTAGATTTTCCTGCGCAAAAAAGTTGATTATTAAAACGTTCGCAGATCAGCCGGAGGGTAACAAATTATTACTTTGTCGTTTTCAGTATCTGGATCGTTGCGAGGAGTACCTTGTAAAGAATGAGTAAGAGCCTCCATGGGGTGGGATATGCCCCCTGGTGCTATCGTCGACGTTGCAACTACAAGTACACCGTCTACTGCCTCAAGATTTATTAAGCGAATATTACGAGCACGGCCGACAATTTCGCTCCGACGTTTCATCTTTGCTATAAACTTTTATTATTCTATACATATATATGTGCACAAATAAATATATATATTTGTATTTGTTAATGCGCTCGAGTAATCACGTATGCTAATGTTATCATTTAACCAAAATTTTACGCAGCCCCAAAGGGTGTTCGTAATTTATTGATTATTAATGACATCGCAAAATGGTAATACAATAGAACGTGGTAAAAGTGTTGTATACGAAATTGATTTATAACTAATTACAAATCAGGAAAATGAAATAAAATATTCGAGCATGTTTTTTTTATACAATTATAATGTCAAAAGTTTACTTATTGAGTTGTAATAAATATGAAATTATTACGAAAATATTGTTTAAAGTATTTGCGCAAATTATTAATTCAATCCAATTATTTATTCATATACTCAAACTTTGTAGTGGATATACATGTGTCAGCGAATATTTATTTCATCACAGACATTAAATACATATTCATACATAACGGCGTGGCGAATAAATCATCATCGTAAAGATCTTTTACAATTGGAAAACTTCGAAGATGATATATTTCACGGAAGCGTCTGATGTTTTGTTGCGAAATTTGGAACTTAAAGGTTCGCAGTCGTGAGTTAGATACGCTTGACTGCGTTCATGAAGTGATATATTTCAGGTGCCATTGATCATTTTACTGCGAGTTGCGGCAATTGATGTTTTATTGGCGCGAATAGTGTATTACGTCGAATCGAATCATAATACGCCGAGAAAAAAATTTCGCTGAATATGTAATGAAAAGTTTGATTCAAAAGAAGTTTCTTTCTCAAACATAAAACGCCTTCATTTGTAATTCGATTGCTTGCAATAATGTATGTTCGAGTAAAAATATTTTTAATTGTACTTTTTATTAATTTAACTATATTTTATAATAAAAAGGACGAAATTTGTTGATGAAATTGAAATACACTTTGCTTATGACTATAGATGGCTTATGGAAATGGAATATGTATAAGTAATATTTTAAACCGTGCACTGAGAGAAATAAACAAGAAATACAAAAAAAGAATAATATTTACTGTTTTGAAAAGAAAAAAGTGAGTTGTTTACATAGAAAATTATTGCTTTATCATAATATATGACCTTTAAAAATAGTAAATATTACGTTTTTTCTCTTATGGTTCCGAATATTCCGATAGTAATTTTTCGTCATTTATTTCTCTCAGTGTGAAATTAGCGCAAGTTAATGAATCGCCAATAAATCGAATTCTAAAACTAAAATTGTTTAGCGACCTCGCACTTCTTAAGACAGCGCTATGCATCGACGATTCTTTGTTAACTCGAACCAATTTTGTTTAGCTTATTAAAGCATAGTCACCGAAAGTTCTCCGCTAAAAAGGCATATTTTATACCCTCGATTTTATTGTCGACGGACTATGAAAGTATTCCTGGGGGGTCGCGCGACAAGAAAAAGGAACGGCTTATAACGTAATAAATGAATGGTTTTTGCCGATCCTTTCTCACACGTTGGCTGAAGCGTAACTTGGAGTTTCCTTTCGGAGGCAGCGGACGCTGCGAAAATTACGTCATCGGTGCGAAGAGAAAAGCATGCTTTAAAAAGTTCGGGTGATGAATCGCTGTGAAAATTTATGGCATCGTGCACTACATTAAAAGAAAAGATTTGCTCTAATACGGGAACACGGAGACGATTTTTGCCGCCCTTTCAATCAATTTCCTCTCGGCAAAATAGAATTTATCATGTTACGCTTAATTGCCGGCGTTTTTTCACTGAATACGATTATTTTAATTTTGATCGAACACCCGGGACGTGATTTATTAATTATTTTTACTGAATCGTTGCACTCGATTGAAATAACCGAAGAAATTCTTTGTTCAAATTTGAAAAGATTTATGTACCAATTCAACGTTGCGTTTTATTCAGTATGTACAGATTATTTTTGATATCACGGTTCTTGAGAGCACTACTAATCTATAACGTTTTTGTTATTTCTGTCCGTTCAGCTGTTAGATTAATTTATTAGTATGCGAACAATATAATTATCAGTGTCATATTTTGCAAAACTAATATGCTATATCGAAGAATCATAATGTAGAAAAAATGACTTCATAAATAGAAAAAGGGAGCTGTATACTTGAAAGTACTATAAAAAATATTATACAACGTAGTAAAATTTTCATCGCGTGTAGAATCTGTTAGTATCTATGATACATAGTATGATTTGTATAGTATTTTCAAGCGTATATCCCCACTTTGACTATTTATATAACAATTTTTTCCACACCAGTATAAATATGAAAATCAATAAAAACACAGTCCAACAGAATATAAATTTCGCCGCGCGGTAAACGCTGTTGCTTTGTTCAGCCTATATAAAACGGCAAAAAACGTACGTCGCCGTAATATTTTTAAATTGTCACATTTTCGAAAGCAACGAGAATCACACGCATTTAAAATATATATACATATATATATATATATATATATCACTGTTTTGCAACCCCAATTTTTCTTTATAGTTTCTTATAATGCCTACTGTTCGAAGAAGTTTTCGACACGATTGTTGTTATTGAAATATGCGCGACTTTTGTAATTACAGTACTATCTGCAAAGAAAGATAAAGCATGAAGGCAATGTGGAACACAGAAGCCTAATTGCGAGACGGGCGCAGAGGGACCCCTTGAGAACGTGGCGAGGGGTGGAAATCTGAAACATGCAAAAAAGAAAACGACGAGTCGCGCTGGCGTGCTTTCAAAGGGGCACAATCAGACGCGCGCGAATAAGTGCGCGAAGGGGGCGAGTTGGTCCGAGAAAGAAAACGCGAGAGGCGGCGACGTTGACGACGCGCAGTCATAAAAACGACTCGTCTTCGCGACAGCGTCTAAGCCGCAGAAATTTGCATATCTCGTCGCCCATCGCAACACGCGAACCATCAGAAATGTTCCGCTTTGTAACAGGGTCGAGTGTTATGCGCGCACGGACCCTTTCGCTCGGAAACGTGCCGCGCACAATAGCGACTGCAAAATTGTTCGGACGAAATTTTCGCTCGACCGAAAATTTCCGACAATTTCGCAAACGTACAAAAGCGCGCAAAATATATCGTATCGATAAATTAGATCAAAGATACACCTTGTTCGAATGTCGTTTTCACCTGTCACGACGCGCGTTCAAAACTTCCAAATGAATTATGTCCCTTTTTGACGCGTTTATATTAAGTACACGCGCAACCGTATTGCGAAACTTGTTGTGCGCGGCCGAATTTGCGAATCGATTTTCACGTTTCTATACAAAATTTGTTCGCATTTTAAATTCAAATTTATCCCAATTGTAGCATATATATACGCGTTGCATTCTGTTAAGGCGTACATTTAGAATGTATTTAGTGGCCTTTTTTCCCGAACAAAACGTACGCGATATTTACGTCTCTTCGAATCTATATACGAAATTACGCGCGCCGACTGGACGTCCAATTATTAGCTCGCTTTAGACGCCGAGTAACAGGTTTTCGCCAATTGAAATAACAAATTTTGTTTGACTCAGTTATCTGCGAATTAAACTGCCCCCGATATATACGACTCGTCGTTGATTATATATAATTACATCTGAGTTGCGTTAACACGCGTGTTCATACGTTATTGCCCAGCAGTACCAATACAAATGGCCCAACAATGGCCCAGTACTGGCACCAGAGTTACCATTACTATTACTCTGAAAAGAAAGTTTAATAAGTGTTACGAAATATATTTTTGAAATGGCGCAACCACATATGTAATAATATTTATCACTTTGTGTATAATATGTAAATGAAAATAATAATTGTTATTACATATAAATTATACTTGTTTCATATTTGTTAATAGTTTATTACATGCGACATAAAAATCAAACTCCAAGGAATAAATGTTATCATATATGTGGTTGCTCCTATTCAAAAATATATTTCATAACAGATATCGAGTCATTTTCTCAGTCTATAATTGTAAACCGACGTATAGGTCCATTAATGTACCATTGTTGGAGTGATAACATCGGCCTAGTACTGTTTCCAGTATTTTACCAGTACTGGTTTCCAAACTCTTCAGAAGTGGTTTTTAACTGGCACATTATTTATACTCATGTAGAAAAATCTGTGGTCTGTCAGTTGAAAACGATCGGCCCAAACTAGGCACAACCTTGGATGCCAATCTTGGAAAACCATTGGAATGAAACGCCAATTACCTCTGGCCCAACGTTGGCAGCCGAACGTTCACCGTGTAGCTCAATATCATTAAAATGTTTATATTATATAATACAAAGAGCAATGTCTGGCTCGACTCTGGCACTTTACTGGTTGTCAATTTTGACCAAATCTGGTTCATTCTAGTTTCGCTGCTATTTAGGTTATTAACCGTAGTGTGGCCAATACTGGCACAAACCTGGTTGACATACACTGGTAACCAGGGCTGTGCCAGAATTGGGTTTGTTTAACTCAATCATAGTCCTGCTGGGTGGTTTGACGCGGGACAATAAAGTTTCACTTTTAATTCAGTCGAATTAACATGCGCCGCTGCCATTATGTCCAGCGCGAAAGATATTCCAAACGTGTCTCTTAATGCCGTTGCTGATCTGCAAAAGTTCGGAATAAAAACGTCGGGCATTAAAATTGCAAAGTCGCGATATATAAAGCGCTGAAATATCGTAGGTTATTTTGCCGTCGATGGTTAATGCTTTTCACGTAAAACATGTAAGTCGCGTCCCGCGTTGTCTCTTTTCCAATTTCGTGGAGTTCGTGCCATTTCCACGCCAATAACTTCCGCGCACATGTGCGCGTACGCGGCACTGCTTACATGTGCAAGGACGTATGTAAATTCATGCGCGAAAGCCGCGCGATATTTTGGCGACTTTATTGGTTCCTTATGTTAAACAAATGTGCATTTAATGGTCCGGTTCGCGCGACAGCGCAATCATTCGATACACGTGTCCTTTTTGCGATCACGCTTCTGCCTTATTTATGACCGTGCATGAAAAATCTGCTTTACCGGGTACATTTTGCTGAACTTGAATTTTCTCCGAGAAAAGAAATATGAAAAGTGCAAATGATATAGTTATATTTTTGCTCCTGCAAGTAAGATACAATACTTCGTGTTCACTTTTAAACCATATTATTAGATTTATGTCGGAGTCGATGATATATGGCGTTTATTTATAATACGCCGTTGCATTTGTAATTGTATATATATACGTGCGCAAATTTTTATTTCAAACATTGCTCGGCGCAGTTTGATTATTCGTTTATTAATCGTGAAATTAATTTTGAATTGTGTCATTATATGGAACAACATGACATTTCATTCTGTATTGAAGATTTAATTTATAACTTGCGCAATTATTTATATTACGAATGATATGAAAGAAAGCCTGCTACCGATATTAACCTTATTACTCAATTTTAAAACACCATGCACGAATTATTAACATTCTTTATTGTCCCATACATTCCGTTTTATCGATTCAATAAAACGAAGTTAATAAAGATCTTAGATTTAATACGTATTTAACTTATATGGCATGTATAAAATCCGCGTACGAAATAAAGAAATTCTGAGTTTTGTGTTTGTATTGTTATAGTTATTGAAAATTTGTAAGACAAAGCCGACCTATATATATAATTTATTTTATTCTATTTTCTAATAGAACGTTGTAGTTAATAATATTATGATTTAAATTGAATAGATTGGTCATTAAATATTGGAAGTAACATAATAACATACAAATTCAATATAATCATAATTGTAATAGAGATATTACTGGGTTTGTTTAAAAAATAATTAATTTTAATTCGAAAATATGAAATATCATTTGTCAAATATTAGTGTATCAGACATACCGATTTGTCTTTTGACTGTACATGTACAATATATGTAGTATTGCCAAGTATGGTTAATAACACATCGTGTCAATGGAATATGATATCAATTGGCCACTCATCATCATCAACATAATGTAAAATAATTAAAAATACTAATTTAGCTGACATCGGTGTTACCGACAACGCAAGATGTTCCTTATGATACTTGTTACACTAATGTCCCTGGCTTGCTGCTGATGACACTAGATCCTATACCTATTATAACCACTAATTACTGGTTATTAATTATCAGTGATAGCTATACTACCATAACTAACCGAAGACATTATTCCCACACTCGTAACAAAATAAATAATAATTCAATCTACGGAATCAATTCGGCAACAAAACCATTCCCCTGACTCCACTTCGCTTTATCAATTTATATTTATAATCGCCGCATTAATAACACCCGTCACAGACCTCACAATAAAATTTCAATTCATTTTAACCGCCGCACTTTACTGGCGCTAACGAAAATGTCCGATTTTTTATACACCCGATGCGACACAAATAATGATGATATGAGTGACAAAAAAACTATACAGCTCTCCGTATAAATGCTTTTCAAATTATTTGCGATGATAAATATTGTCTATTTTCATCCTTGTCTTTAAAAGGAAAATTTTACTTTAAAATTGTATATAAGAAGCTGCTCTTGGTTAAATCCAAGATCGGCTATTATTAACCCAGCAGGACTTTGCCAGAGTTTAAACAAATGGCTCAATTCTGGCACAGCACTGGTTACTAGGTTATGGCAACCAGGTTTGTACCAGTATTGGCCACACTACGTCGGCAACCAAAATAGCAGCGCAAGTGAGTTGAACCAGATTTGGTCAAAATTGACAACCAGTAAAGTGCCAGAGTCGAGCCAGACATTGCTCTTTGTATTATATAATTTAATACAATACTAATAATGTGTGCAAAATAAAAACCAGTACTAAAAAGTTCGCAAACCAGTACTGGTAGAATATTGGTAACAGTACTGGGCCGACGTTATCACTCCAACGATGGTACACTACTAGGCCTACGCCGGTTTACAATTGCAGTAATACTATAGTAACTTTGGTGCCAGTACTGGGCCAATATTGGGTCATTTGTATTGTTGTCGTTGGGGTAGTGATAAATGTTCGTATTAGAAATATTCAAAAAATCTAATTTTATTATTATTATTATTATTATTATTATTACAATATTATTTTTAGGGTACTTTTATGGAGAAAAAACGATCATCTTACGGATCATTCGGTTATCAAAATAAATCACGTACGCATAAAACAAAAACGCCGATCGATCCAAGTGCATAAAATAATTCAATTAAACTGCGGATGCGTCGCCGGTTCAAAAAGTGTTTGACTTGCATTTTTGCAGTGTTCCATACTTTCCGCATCAGTTACTAAGTGCATGCTATTTCTGGCGTGCCACGCCTATAAAAATGTGCGCGCGTGATATATAAAGCACCGCATGTCATTATTGACCCAAATAATTTGCACGCGTGACAGATATTGGCTTGACTTCGGAGAGAATGCCGTTCAAATGATAGACTTGTTTTCATCGCTCCGTCAATAAAGGTGTTAATTGATATGCTCGCACGGACGCGGGTTTGACGAATCGCTCGAACCTGTAATTCATCATAGGTAATACTGCCCGAACGGATTATTAAAATCTTTGGGCCGTCTCATTTTGACGGCGTGATTTAACGCTCGTCGTCGTTCTTTTGGAACGTCAAACAAATCTCTCGGTATTATGAGTCGACCTAATCGAAACGCGATACGACGTGGAGCTTCTGATGCGCCAGCTGTTACGCGTTAAATTGTGCTCCTCTTACTTAGTCAACTTTCAAAATTCGAAAATGGTTTCCGAGGATTAAGAAAATTTTCGCAGACCAAATTACCATTTAGATAGTCGTTTCAAGATATCGAAATTTTAAATGCAAAGATTATATTATTAAGCGGAGCGATGTTTTAATTAGTTCAATTAAATTTAATTACAATCGATGGACGCGCCGTTTTTCAGGGAACAATTTTATTTGCAATATGAATATCGGAAGAAAAATTAAAGTGAAAAAGTACAAATATTACGAACGTTATGTGCTGATTTACTATAAGAATTGAAAATAATAAGATTGATGGTAATTTAGAAAATAATTATTTAAATTTAATTCTGTATTTATTTATAGATTATCGAAATTATATATTCAGTTCGAACTTTTAGATTATATAAATACGTTTATGATTACTTTATATATATACATATATATATAATGTATCAGTTGTTAAATATACTCTGGATTATATAATTAATTCTGTCTGAATTTGTTCATCCGATATTTTAATAGATTTGATTTATACGTTACTAATAATACGCGTAGGTGGTATGCTTGTCTTAATATTGCATTACACTCTATTTATTAATGTACTATTTATTGATGCAAATGATATGTACCGTGTAAGTTATTTTAAATATAACTACAAAATATCGAATTTCAATAATACCCCGTACAAGAATTGTATTTACGTTTGCGAGAACTGACAATACTAATCGAAATGAAGTGAATCTATTTCGATTCTTTTGTTTGATCGAAACGTACGATGTCTGTAGCGCGTGTATTATAAATTTTATCTCGAAATAGATATAAACGTGTTTATTAAGAATATCCAAATTTTAAATACTGAAATATGGATGTTTAATATGTTTTCTACTTATGCGTGAACAGTAAATAATCGATTATTCATACAGCTTCCTACTCTGATTTGTTTTAACGGGTTAATATTTTGAAATGGATTCGCATTCGTCGCGTTAATGTTTTCGACGTAATTTCATTTTATTGATTCGTTCTGCTTAGTAGATTATTTACTTATTATTATTCAAACGCTAATCGCAGTTGTTAATAATTGTTAATAATTTCGCACAAAAGACCCATCGAATTCTACTTCCGCAAACATAATTTTCCGCGCGATATCAAACAAGATTCTTATTGAAATTTACGATTTTTGGACAACAGCATTGTTTGTTTCAGGCAATCGTATCAATTAACGTAACTGTGCACGCAAACTTCTATAAATCCGATTCTGCAAAAAGTGCACCGATCAAAATTAAATTCGATACTTATACGAACCGCGTCGTAAACCAAACTCCGAAAATAGCCGCGTCGTTTCCACGGCATTTGAGGCGTTTGGCGTGGTCAAAATAGCAAACTTGTTTTCGAACGCTATGTAAACATGATCCGAAATGATTGAAGTTCGTGTGATCTCGCGCGGCGCTGCAATTCTATTTATGAATAAGGAACGCGCGCACGTTTTAGGGTCCGAGGATTGCGGAACGACGACGACTCGAACGAGGCGCGCATTTCGGGGCACGCGCGCACAGAAATCGCTATGAATTGCGCAATAAGAGTGCATTATGACGTCATCGGTTTCATTCGCAACGTCGACGATCGCAAGACGGCGAGTCGCACTTTGGACGCGACTCAATTATGCGTACGTGTCGGCTGGATCGGGCCGATATTTTGAACGAATGGAATGCCTGCGTTTGCACGAACATTCGTTCAGATTTATCGGACGAAAGGAGTTCATTAATCGGACCACGGCCGCGCGATCAGTCGACTTGTGTTACGCGGTATAAAGTCGATCGTTGCGCGGATTCGATTTGGAGCCTAAACCGAAAGTAACCCGATCGCATATTTCGTCATAACCCGAGTCGAAATCAAGACCCTGATTTGAACCTCGAAATGTCTAAAATTTTTCATTTAGGTTTTACGGGATTCAAAACAGGGTGTAATCTATATTTTAATCCTCCTTTGATACTGTAAGACTCTGTTTCGTTTTATTTGTTAAAGTGATTTATATTTTTTAATTTATTAGTTATTAGTTAAACATCTCTAAATATATTCGTCTACATGTTTAATATTATCATGTTATATTTAATGAATATATGTAATATTTTGTTTATATAACGTTCTTTTTATTTCTTTCAATTTACTTGAGCCTGCTTGAACCTCTTAGAACCTAAACGTATCATTTTTAATGTAAGTAACTTACAAGTTAAACTATACAGTTGTCTCCAGTAATGTAACACGCAGATCGTTACGAGTAAATGGCTAGCTGAACTATTTAACAGTTAATAAATGAAAAAAAGAAATTATAATATTCACAATTTCAACTATTCCAGCTTTGCTTAGTATTAATTGCATTTACGTGTCACACATATATATATATAATAATAATTACAAGTCCAAGTTTGAAAACGGTCACCCATCCAAGTAACGATCGTCGTATTGCTGCTTTACTTTTTTTTTAGCGTGCCGCATTGTCTCTCCCTCAATGCGCTCAATCATATTGAAACGATATTTTGTTAGTATTATTGAACATTTCATTAGTACACTTATAAGTTTCTATTTAGTTTTCTGATAGTTATACTAGTCTAGTTTCATATTTACAAATAACCGTCGAGTTTTTCGTCATAAAAATGAATCTAGTGCTTACTTTGCAAAAACTTGTCTAAAGCTGGAATAGCAATTGTATAAATTTACATTGTTTGTTGAAAATAACGATTAACTTGTAAGAAATCTGTTAGTGTTTCTAAATAGTCGAAACTAGTAAATATCTAGCAAGTTCCTTGTAAAAATCGTAGAAATTTCTACTCGGGCTAGTGCTTTATCTGCGCAGAGACTCGTGCTTTTTTACGACGCCGAAACATAACGTTAGGTGTCGTTACGAGACTTATTTTCAAGATAAATATAATTGCACGGTAAAAGCGCGGCGACGCCGACGATACAGAGGAGCTTTGCGTTCGGCTCGATCCGAACTAATTAAATCCGGCGAATCGATTGGCGTTTAACGACGTTCGCCGTAATAAATAACTAATTGTTTTTCCGGTGCAGCCAAAAAAAATGACCCCACTGAATGCACCGCGGCGAAAACCAAGTCGCAATAAAGTCACAGTTATACGCTCATTGTTCAAGTTGCGTTGCAGTATACTTTCGCGGCATCGAGTTCATTTGTACCGGTGGATGTGTCTTCGATTGAAAAAGCGCTTGTAAAAATGTAATTGCGGTGCATTAGCGGCGTTCGGATAATGGGAAAGTAATCCAGACGGTTAGCGGTGTTTTTATTTAAATGCGCCACAATTATATTATTGCCGCGATCAGTTCTTCGGGCAATTATATGTTATTGTATAAATAAAATCACGACGAACGGATTGGCAAATAAAACAAGCGCGCCTGGCGCAAATAAAAGTTGCAACGCGCGGCGAGCGGATCGCTGAATATTCATGCGGGTTTATTTTCGAAATTGGCAAGATGGCTTTTAAATTGAACATAATAACCGAGGATAAGTTACGGTTTAGTTGCAAGATCGCCGTGATGATTCTATCAAACCCACTCCGCGGCGGCAACGCAAACCTACGCGAGAGTGGCGCGCGGCGCGATTGCCTTCGCAGCTTCCTTAGAATTTCGCAGCAAGAAATTAATCGACTGAATTATGTTTCACATAAAGATCAGCACGCGGAAACCAACGCCGATGGGCGCACCGCTGCCGCGCGGAGCGTGATCCCTGACATTAATCGATAGCAATGCCATTACTCTCGAAATTCAACCGAGATGAGAGCACGAGAGTCTGATGATGGAATACCGTTTCGAGAGTTTAACAAAGGCAACTCAAGGAAATCGCTTTACATTCATCATTCGGATATATTGCGTTGGAATTGAAATAGTTTTCAATATCCCATTTTGTGCGATTTCGTTCGCACAAATGTCGAGTTAAGTCGGGCAAAGAGTGCGATACTTTTTGAATTTTCATTAGAGATCATCGGCTTTGAGCGACTTTAACGAATTTCCCGTCTTTCTCCCGGCGACGTCGCGCGTTTCCCGAAACGAATTTATATCTCGGCTGCGAGGAGTTTTGCTTTTCGGCGCAAACAAACGCGACGGCGAAGCGTGTTGCGTATTTGATACGTGATCTGACGTTTACTATATTTAACATATGTTTTACGGTCAGGTGCACGTAAAATTACGGTCGCGTTGGAATTTCAGATGAAAGATACAAAGATATCAATAATATAATTTTAGAACGGTTGCAAACAGGCGGACGCTTTGTGAATAAATAATCGTGTAACCGTAGTGCAAAGTGGCGTCCCTTTTTAGTATCAATTCTAGTCGGAACGCAATTTCGAAGCATCTATTTTAATCAGCTCGAAGCTTTAAAGACGTTATTCAATTCGGACATTGTTTACGGATCGACATATCGTGATGTACTATTGCACTATTTTGACTCCGTTACGCGCGCAGCCAGAAGTAGGCTGAACAAATAAATACGTAACGTTGCTCTATGTTTGACGGCTTAATTTTTGTAATTTAATTTGCAACATTGTTCGTTTACGTTGTATCGCACTGTCAACGTATAATGCACGGTAAAGTTAAACACGACACCGCGTAAAATTGTATTCCTCCAGAAGCAATGTTTACCATTTCCCTATTTATTGTGCGATTCTTTATTTTTGTACGAAAAGAAATTTAATCGCGGAGATAAAAACCGCTCGTATTATCTACGCGGGTTGATGATATATCGACGAAGCAATGGCATGTGATTCGTATATAAATAAATAAGTAACGCGAACACATGCATTTTACATTTCTGTGCGAATTACACACCGTCGAGTTAAATAAAATAGCAACAAATATGGATTTGCGCTACGTTACCGCAGCATTGTAATCGCGAGTTAAGAATGCATAATTTATCAACTCATTCGTTCTTCGTTGGCACGTCGAAACAGCTCGTCAACGTTGAAACAATGATTAGCAAAGTATTGCAAACAATAGTCCTATTAACGCAACACTTACACCTAATATATTCGTAAGTATAGCATGGATACGCAGGTGCCAAATAACCTTATATCTTGCAACACACACACAACGACGACATAAGACAAGCCGCTTCATTTCGGCGCATTCAACAAACTGTCGCTCCGGTGAACATTATGAATACGCATTCTAAGATAATACGCTGTTTAAAGTCGTTATCAATCTTAGATATTCCTTTTTCACCCGGCGAGAACGCCTTTATAATTCAAGTACCGCGCTTTTGTATATTGACGCGCGTGAATTACTCTCGGCGAAACAAAAAAAAAGAAAATACCAAATAAAAAAAAATAACAAAAAAGGCAAAAAGTGCTTTGAAAACCGTTTCCACTATCGCATCGGTCGTGAACAAAAAATCGATACAGCCGCGTGTTGATGACGCTCCGGCGTTTGGCCATGAGATGGTCACGTAAGTTACGCGCAGACCACTCTTTGACAATACATGTTAAACGTGTAACCATACACGTCATAAACACATTCATTTTCGGATATAGGAATTGTCGCTTACGCCGCACTACACGGGCCATAGATTCAGCCGCGTTTCGTAATACGACGATGCATACCGCGTGATGCAATCTTGCGCGTCCTGTCGCATGTTATACGGGCACACGCGTGTGCTGATATTACCGTGCGAGTGTTTCCGCGCGTGGGAGTGGGAAGTGCTCGCAGAAACGCGCACTCTAACGTGAAACACTGCGCTTGTAATACATACGTGGGTATAAATAAGCTTTATGACGTCAGCCCTCTTGTGCAGCACATGCCTCCCTTGGCTCACCTTTTCCTCGCCCTCCGAATTTCAGTCGCGCGCACGTGTGGGTGCGATGTATAATAATGTTTATGAAGCTACACATGTTTTCTTGCGCGGTTGCTCGCGAGCCTTCCGATTCAAGCCAACGCCTATAAAACGCGCGGCTTGCTTTTCAGCGTCTCGATTTTGATCGCGGCTGCAAAAATCCGCAGCTTTCGGGTCATTAACGAACGATCGCGGGATAAGAAAGACAGCGTTTCATGCTTTTTTGTTCGTTAACTGCGGCGGTTCACGCGAGTGAAAGCCGGCTTTTCTGTTACCAAGTGCGAATAAAAACTATTCGGCGCGGTTCTTGTGCACGCGCGCTATTTTGCAGTAATGATATACTGTTGTTTACTGGTTTATTTCCGCCAGATACATTTGTTATTCGCGTTTATGAACCGCGCGCGATTGATAAATGTCGAATATTAGATGGTTCTGTATGTATTTATATATATATATATATATATATATATAAACCGAGTGATCGGTGCATACTAGGACCCGCCACTTTGGGGTCCTCTACAGGAAGAGAAGAGTTTTGTTGATTCAATGAAAATTTAGTTGAATGTACCAAATATTTTGTAATTGTAACACTAATATTGTTGAATCAACAAATTGTTTTATCTGTGTAAGTACTGAACTGCGCGTGCAAAATTGTGCGGAAAATTTGAGCGGATGCTTCCCCGGGCGGAGTTCTTCCGCGTTCCTGCACTGTAAATCCAGTTCTGTAAAATCACACTAATATTATGTAATTTTTCATATTATATGTAAAGTTACACATCATGTGAAAAATGTGCACTGTAAAGCATGATGTAAAAGTGTTATTTTACACGTAGAGAAGAGATATGAGGATTCAACCAAAATTTTGTGATATTTACAAAATATGTGGTACATTCAACCAAAAATTTTAGTAAAATGAACAAAATTTCGGTTGACTCAACATATCCCTTCTTTGCGTGTACATATAGAGTGTAAAATTACACGATAATCGTGTGATTTTACAGAACTAGATTTACAGTACACTGAGAAAAAATTGTTTGGTTAATACTAATCTGGTTATAGCAAACACATTTTATTGTAACCGTTACTAGAATTTGGATCTGGTTACCGTAATATATATGTTTGGCTTAACCAAAATGATGATGTTAAGTACAATATTGTAACGATGCCCCATGTAGAAAAATCTGTGGTCTGCCAGTGCTAAACGACCGGCCCAAGCTTGGTTCAACCTTGGATGCCAATCTTGGCAAACCGTTGCCATGAAATGCCAATTACCTCTGGCCCAACGTTGGCAGCCGACCGTTCATCGTGTAGCTCAATATTATTAAAATGTACTTGTGATTAGTTTGCGCTTGTGGTTAGAGTGGCAAAGACGGAAACTATACATTAAGGAGTTAAGCAACATTGGCGACGGCTGTTACCCGGATGGGTGACCGTATGAAAGTTCTTAGAAGTTGTTTTATAATGATTAAAATACGTTTTCAGATATTATTTTATATAAACAATTTAATAATTATTTTTTTTTGTTTAAATTAATTATTTTAAAAAATTAAGCTTGGACCAAGCTTATGCCAACGGTCGGCGGCCAATGTTGGGCCAGAGGTAATTGGCGTTTCATCCCGACGATGGGTCATCATTGGCAACTAACGGTCAGCCAACCGTCGACAGCGTTGGGCCACGCTTGAGCCCTTTGTTTTTTTCTACATGGGTAACCATATATTCTGATTATCGTTACAAGAATTTTTTCTCTGTGTATAGAAGAATGTGGGACGGTTTGTCCAATCAACCACCCCACCCTTAAAATTCTAACAAACTAACGTACGAGATCGGGGCCCCAAAATCGTAATTGCCCTGATTCCTCCGAATAAGCACCACTTCGTCGATGACTGCTTAATGGGACAATCCCAATAAACACCAATTCATATATATAACGATCCGTATCGGACCATTTTACTATGTCGCCAAGTTTCGCAGTCCCGATATACACCATTTGACATGCATATTTATATATATATACGTATGTATATACACACGTCAATCAAGAATTCGTACCGGCAAGCTTCGTGAATTGTGTTTTTTGTCAAGCAACATTCCGCGTGTTTCACTGCATGGATCGGTCTCTGGGTCAATTGTCTCGCAATTCCATTCGTGATGTGCGCTCTGATGTAAAACGTTAATATTAATTACGCTCGTTACGCGTCGAATGATTATTCCCGCGGACGGCATTCGTCGTGACGCGGAAGAAAACGAAAAACGCGGTGTGTTTTTCTCCTTATTGCGTTGAATATAAATTACAGTATTTCAGCAGAAAACTTTAACCTTAAATGCGAAATGGAAAAGTTAAATTTGAAAATAATGTTCCATGCAAATAAGCCGTTTGAAATACGAGTTAATGAATAGCTTAAAAATACGGGCTTTAATGCGGTTATTGATCAGTCAATTGTAATGCAAATGAGCGAGCGGCGAGTAACCGAAAAGTAAATAACTTATTAGTACAACTAACGCATGATTTTATACGGCGCAATAACATTTGAATAATAAATCGTCTAAAATATGTAAGACGGCTTTGAATTTTTCATCGAGCAATTTGCTGGCGCGGTCCTTTCTGTTGCGCCGCAAAAAGCACAAAACAAAGTGATTTTTACTGCGCCCGACACAAGTAATATCCCGAAATGACTGGCGAAATCGTAATTTACTTACGTCCGGACGGTTGTGCCACTGAGCGATATCTGAAACAAAAACCACAAAGCAAAATCGATTAATTATATGGCACGCTCCGCAGTAAAAAGCTCTGCAATTTTAACCAAAATAATATATATAATATTACACGCGTGATGGGAATACGGGATAGCCGCGGCCGTAACACACGACATTAATCATAAACTTTTATACGATTGTCAGAATTTATTCGAGCGTTTTTAACACCAACAGATCGGCGCGTTCATTATTTACGAAGAGAAAACGTCGAAAACCGCACATCGGCATGGGAGTCGCGCGTGCTTTCAAAACACGCGTCAAATTATTAAGAGAAACCGCTAATGATGCCTAATCAGAAGTGAACGTTCCGCCGCGCGTGGGCACGCAACATTATTTTGCGGCGAAGATGACAAGCCATTAATTATCGCGACAATCAAATAGCGCAAATTTATAGTAATTGCGCGCGGCATACTTTGCGTTTAAGGAGCCCGCGAGGAGGTCGTTCATTGCGCGTGCACACGAACGATACGGCATCGGCCGATGCGACAATTTATTGCTACCTGTCCTCCCACGTTCGCGGCCCACAATTCGACCGATTAAGTCAGGTTGCTGCCGGCAATTAATATCGCCCGGACTCACCGGTTTAAATACACTCGGACTCCTGCGCGACGATTAGGTTGCGATTCGCCGCGGAAACGATGTCAATGCTTGCATATATTAATACCGAAGCGTTCCTTTTTCAGCGCGAGAGTACCATGGGCGGCAATTCACTCGGAATTATGGTTTCCCTTGGACAATCCAAAAGTACGATTATTCATTGACGCGGCGCACAAAAAGGAAAGCAAAACGTTGGCGCGCCGTGAGTTAGGTTATGTGTCGTATTTGCGAGCCAATAAAGACTCCGCGCAAAATGATTGATTTAATCAAATATACGTTACGAGCGCGATAGTTATTAGCGCGATAACAAAGCGAATGATTCGTATAGATTATTCCGAGCGATATATTTTAAAATTATGCACACGGTTAATTACTTTCATTGTTAAAGCGTAATGGACATTATTGTGTTTAATATTTTTTATTTGCCGTGTGTAACAACGCGGAGGAAAAATTATGATTGATAGGTTTTATGGTTAATGCCAATTAAATGCAACGCGCAAAATTGGGACGTACAAATTTGGAGGTTGATCCGTTGAACATACGATTATCTCGTTTACTATGATGCGAAACACACGGTATATATATTTGGAGTAACAATTTACCGCGATTCGGTAAACGCGATTGTTTACCATTAAAAAGTTGATATACAAACAAGGTTATCGTTAAATGAACTGCAATTGACAAACGACAACATATGTTTTAATTGAAACAATAAGACGCGTTTAATTAAATTAATAAACGTATTTTTGCGAAACAAAAACAACGCTGCAGCTGTATTGACTCGCAATTTGGTTTTACAATAGCTGCAGACTGCCGTCGCATACCGGTCGTCTAATCGTTTTAAACGGAGCTGCTAATACCGGATAATCAATCAGCGACGACGCACAGAGTCATCTACACACGCGTAGCAGAATATCATTATGGTGAACACTTATTTGGAAAACATTTGCGTTTTCGTTTAACGTCACAATTGTCCCTGGCCATAAATTCCATTAAGCGTTCCTTTATTTTGCGTTCAAAAACATTAAGCAATACATTTAACGAGCTTGCTCTGTCCTAAAAGCCAATTAAAGTATAGCGTTTCGACCGGATTCCGGTGTGCCGTAACAAATCCACTCCAGTAACTCCGACCCAGTTTTTGATTGACGCAACAATAACTTTGGCTATCGCAACGGCAAATTAACAACCCAGCAACAGCGGCGCATCTCAAATATCCGGCGGCGCGCGACACTGTAATTAGCAATAAAAAAAGAAAAAAAGAAAAACAAACAAAAAAAAATAAACAAAAACAAAAAAATAAGTGAATCAATATTTTGAGTTCAGCTGTTGTGCGCAGTGTGTGCAGCTGCCACGCTCGGGTCTGACATATTGATGCTATTTTGTTTTTGTTTTTCTTCTTCTTATATTCTTTAAAAAAAACAATCTAATAACAAGGAAACAACTCAACTTGTTAACAAGAAGGTTAAGTCGGAGCGGAATACTCGCAATCAAATTATTTCTTCGATTAAAACGCTCGCGAAACTCAGCCACACCTTTGAGAATTAGGCAGCACCTGGCGTGTTTGCACGGATATCGCAAGGGACGCGTTAAAAGCCCCGGATGGAAGCCGCAAGTCCGTTGCCATTGGCGTTATCTTCCGTATGGCAGGAAACTCGTAAGCCGGACTTAATCTAATCTGTTGCGAAGAGGAACTGGCACATCGAAGCAACTTTTTGGTCGCGCTTTTTCTCATTTTACCGCGGCCGTGGCGAGACTAATCGAAAACAGGTGCAAAGGACCGAACGAGCAAAACGAAAACTCGAACGAAAATAACGCTTAACAGTCAATGCGCCGCTAATGGAAATGCTTCCGAATCGATATCCATTTAAATCAATGAAATCTTGCGGATCTAAACGTTTATACCGCGTTGATTTTGTATGGAAACATTTTTGCTTATGGTTATTGGATTGTATATGAGAATCAATGTTTGTACCGAGGGAAACGTTGTTATATCGATGCAAAGAAACGTTTGAATGATTACACGGCAAGAAGCGGGCATTTATGCAATTGGATTACTATTTTTTTAATTTTAGTTTGCTTTTAAGTGCCTTTTGTGGATTTGGCAAATAATTTGATTTAAAACGTATTCTGAATTCGGTTGATGATTATAGTGTTGTATTTATGGAAAATGTATATCAACGATGATGATAATACCGTTCGAATTATGCCGATTTTCTGAAGAAAGTGGGAATATAAGATTGAATTATATATAATTACTATATTACGAATATGATATTTTACAATCGCTCGTCTTATACAGCTATATGTTAGTATATACAGCTTCGTTATATTATAGATTTTGTGTACGAATAGAATGCTTAATATTAACAATATTTTTATTATTCGAGTAAGTTTCATGTTATATTAAGCCAAAAATATTCAAATAGATAGAAAATCGTAACTTTTCTTCAATATACACGCAGAAAATGTTGCATTAAAAATGACTGAAAGTTCAGTATATATTATTCAAAACACAGTAACTCACGGACAAAACAAAATTTCAATAAAAAATTACTGAACTTTTCAGTAAACATTGATGAATGTTTGTAAATATATACCGAAAATTCATCAATGTTTACAATAAAAGTTCGTTACTTTCTGATTGAAATTTTGTTTTGTCTGTGATTTACTGTATTTTGAATAATATTTACTGAATTTTCAGTAATTTTTAATGCAACATTTTTCGGCGTGTACAGTTTTTGAAATATTGACAAAAATAACGTAATATCAGCGAATTTCAGTAATCAATATATAAAATTCATTCATATAAAGCAAAGTTATATTTTTTAGTATTTATTTGTAACATTAATTAAAGTACTATCGGTTGGACTCATGCGAAGTTTGGAATCTTGACTTCGATTGCAATATCGAAGCAATTTAAAGAGTGCCGGTTTTTGGCTGCATTGAATAATCAGCGCCAAGATGCGAGTCGGAAAGGGCATAAAGAACAGGATGAATAGCTTCATTGGTGTTACGCATGCGAAGTATTCCGAGCAGTGATGATAATCCGATATGTTTTGTAAAACGTCTATGGCAGTTCTTATCGGCAAAGAATGAAGTGAATTACAAATTACGAATACTGTAGACAAATTGTATGTTTGACGCTATATGTTAATGTAATCCGTCCAACACCTTTTTACTGTAAGAAGATTATTGTCAATGACAAATTTCTATTCATATATCGGATCGAAGCAATCCCTTGTGATGAATGTAATATAAGCAGCCATTCATCCTTTCTATACAAGTCACCTTTTCATTATCTTTGTATTCGATTCAATTAAACTATTTGTTTGCTTTTAATTTTTGTATCATCTTATTTCAAACGTAATTATATAAACAATGCACTGAGAAAAAAAATTCATCAAAAATGCCTATACGTATGACAACGCGGACCTAAAGACAATATATATAATTATTTCATAGAATTTATGATCAAAAATATTATGCAATTGAACATTTTTACCATACTTTATGGGAAAAATGCTAATACTTCTAATAATTACACTCAGATTGCTGGTAATTAATTATATAAATGTTCTTTATGCCAGCGTTTCCAGATAATATGGTAAAACTAATTATGATTTTTATGAGAACTTTTTTGTCAGTGTGCAGATATATATATTCGGTTAGTTCTGTGGTTGTATTAGATTAATCACTGTAAAAAGAGGTGATTTCGGAAAAAATAAAAATTTGTTGAAACACTCGCAGGTATTACTTTTTTCAAAAATGTATAGTAAAACATTCGAATTACATGTATATATTTATTAATATTAAATAAAGTTTTAAAAACTACGATCGACTCTAAAACACTTGCTTTTACGGAGTACATCATTATATTAAGAATTATATAAGAATTATATATAAGAATAGCATAAATTGCTATACTTCTAGCATTCTGAGGATATCGGAATTACTATATACCTTTTTATAGTAAACTTTCTTATATGATATAGTACATTTCCTTATATGATATTGTATTTTGCAAAAACTTTATAATAACTTTTACAATTACATATAGTAAACAGTACTGTATGGAATTAGAGAAGTTACATTAGAACACTGAAACAAATTTCTATTAAAAATTACTGTGCCAAAACAGTATTATCATACAATGTTTGTCAACGCGTAAAAATGACCTCTAAATATCGTAAACATTACTTCGATTTCCCTATTTTTTTTACTGTGCTTTAACGGTAATCATTCTTTGTTGACAAACATCGCATCAAAGTACTGTTTTGGCACGGTAATTTTCAATAGAAATTTTACTTAGTGTGTAGTATTGTAATTTTCCATTGTTGTTTCGATATATTCCTTTGGAATGCCAGTCTTATAGTAACGTTTAATATAACTTTTTTCTGTGTGCATGTACAAGAACACATGAAAACAATTTATAAAAATGTTTTGATAATTGGAAATTGAAGTTCACGTTTTGTGAAACAGTTTTCATTATCAGCGTTGCATAAACATATACGTTTACCATAGAAGTTGTTTTAAATATTAAAAAGACGATAAATTTGGATCAAAACATATTTCCATAATACCGAAAATAAATTACCAAGCACGCGGCAGTCCTTTATTTTTTCAAATCGGATAGCCAAATCTTCCGGTTCATATGGGCTCGCTAACGTTCCGTGCAGCACCTGTCCCTAACAGGTGATGACTTTTCGTGGACGGCACGTGCTTTGCAAACAGCCCGCCGACTGAGGAGCAAAACGGAGACGAATCAAAAAAATCAATAAAAAGCCGAACCCGGGAACCAAAAAGGAACGCAAAAACGACAAATTAAATAGGAAGCGAGGCATAACTCTTGAAAGGAACGCGCTCGCAAGATGCTCTCTGTCGAACCCATTCCACGGGAGTCGCATAATTAACGCGCGGCGCAAAACTCGGCTGATTACGACGTTAATCGAATACTTAATTTAACGAAAAGTCGACGGCTTTGATCGAATGATCGCACAGCTGTCAAAAAGATTATAATTTTCAATTCAGTCACGATTCATGCCGCATCGACTTGTGTCTGTTTCATCACGCCCTTTTTCCTCTTACTCGCACGCAATATTGCATTACAATGCGCAACCTATAACGTTGCATAATTAAAGACTAATTATATACGCCCTTCCGCCAGAGGTTTCCGTGTTATTTATCCTCTTTCTGCTTACTTACTAATTTGCAAACCAAAAGCCAACATTCCTTTTGATAAAAAAATAAAGATAAACATTTTATCTAACATGTACTTAATCTTAAAGTTGTAATTAAATAATTTGTCTTATAATTCTGGCGTTTACTTACACCGAATATATTAAGAATGTGGAAATTTAAAAGTAAACACAAGTTTTACGCGGCATAGCAATTATAATCAATTGAAAGATAAAGAGGATGGAACGATGTGGTTTTTTTTAGTTGTACTTATTTATGAAATATAAGCGGTTTTTGTTGCTTCGGGAAATGAGGGAAATCGATGAAAACTGCGAAATCACGGCGAAAGGCAATTTGGGAAACTCGTTGTCTTACGTTTGTTACAAATTTTGTTTCGAACAAAAATTATATTTCGAACGAAAACGCCACCCTTTCGTTCGCAAATAACTTAATTTACGCGTTTTTAGCTGATTCAAAGTATGTCAAAGTGCACTTTCTGAAATATATTTTATAACCAAAATATTTACATAAATGCATCTACTAACCTCGTTTTTACATATTCATTTTGCTACGTTGCTTAGTAACTTTTAAAATACTTTCTTTAAAATAATTTACATAATGCAAAAAACATAAAATTTGTATGCGTTTTTGCGATATGGTTAAAGCGTAAACGTTTTTTGACACGGTTTTAATCAGATTTACAAACAAACTAACGCGTGTCTGCCGAACATTTTTGCATCAATAGTATCGGTTTTATCCTTGTTTCAACCTCGGCTTACGAATCGAGCATTTTTATCTTTCGTGTTTTACTGTTTCGGATTTTATTTATTCACGCTGTTTTCATAGGTATAAAAGAGACGGCTTGTAATTTAGTTATCAGACAAAGTTCGAAAACGACGTGCGTCATTGAATTTCGCCAAGGAAATGATGTATGCTATCGCACCGCGTTGAAGAAACGATGTACATCATTGAATTTTATACGACCAACGAGGTGTGTTATCGAGCGGCATTCAGACCAACCAAAAATTTGCTTCACAAACGAATCGCGTCATCGAGCTGCAACGAAAAATGCTATTTTTCGTATCACATTTTTTCGTTGTCACTGGGAAATCGTCTCGACCAATTTGCAATTCTCGATGTTACATTTTTACTAAAAAAGTGTGTACATATACATATATACATTTAAATATATATATATATATATATTATATGATATTTACATTTCACATTAAATCTCGCATATTTTAAAGCACGAAATTAATTTTTCATCCACACATACCGTCTACGAGGTTCGCGATCGTTAACTCGGTAATCTGCGCGCAAATTCCACGGCATGGTTTCGTCAATGTAACACGTGTAATTGAATTAACTAGATCGTCAAATTTACGACGCTCGCTCCAAAATTTACTATTCGTATCGTAAAATTTAGAACCCATACTACAAAGATTACTATTAGAATCATTAAATTTACCGTGCATAAGCTGATATTTATCCAAATAGATCGTACCACTTTGCGCGATCGATAATTCGAATAGTTCATTTTATGATCATTGTCGTAAATCGGACGTCCGTAAATTTAAGGTGTAGTCGTAGAAACTCTTTTTCATTTCAGAAATTAAGATGTCGACCGGGAGTTTACAGTCCAACAAACAACGAATCGTTTTATCATTTATTTGCATTCGTTCGGTCTATCAGTGCTCGCACTCGTTACGCAACGACGTCGTTTTTTCCTTACCGATTCTTTATTATCCTTCGACGCTCGCATTGAATTACATCAGGTTTTGCTAGTACCTACGTACGTTACTCGAGTCGATACGCTTTGCGGGTATTATCTGATATTGTAGTCTTTAAAACAGATGCATATCTCAGCAATCGACCGGACAACATTTTAGAAAAAGAGGACAAAATTATCGGCGGAAAAAATAAATTAATAGAGGACAGTCCAATAGACTATTCTGCGAGAGAATGTATGCCCGATGATTGCACGATACCGATCGATTGTACGCGATTTTTCAAACAACCTAGGCGATTTTTATCCAGCGCCGGAATTCGCTCGTTGCTTTCACTTTTTAAATGTGGATCGGGAAGATTGGGCGGAATTTATTGGCGCGGACTCTGTTTTTGTGAAGGATCGAGTGGAAGTAATTAAAGTAATGTCTCGGAGTGCGGATTGGAAACTTGTAAATGAGCTTTGAGAAGTTATACTTTATCTTTTTTGCCTGCCCCCCCAGACGTTGTTTATAGCACGATTTTACGCCGAAGGCGGCGCAAAAGGATAACAAATTGTGTTTTTTTTTCTGTTGCGCTAAAAGATCATTTTTATTTCGACGTTTACGAGATTATACTTTATATAACCCGCTGGATAATGTTTTCTACTTTTCACGTAGCAGTTTTGTAGATAACTCGCAGCCGTTTCGATCGGCATTCATATTTGGTCGGTGTTGTTTTCGAAATAATATCGCTTACAATTTTCAGTCATTACAACTGCCGCGCGCTTTTATTACGCGAAACGGAACGAACGGACGAATAAAAATCACGCGTATCGTTAGCTAATCTAAATAAACCAGGCGTGTTTGTGTGCGTGTGTGAACGTTTTAATTGTATTTAAATGATTTCATAATGTTATGCTTCGATTAACTCGCGTACAATAAAGTCTTTGTGCAAATTGCTGATAATAAAATGTCTTAGTCGAAATATTATGAGGCCGGTATTATTTTGCAATTTCAATGAACGTACTCTGTTTTCAAGTAGCGCGTTCGAATATTGTTAATTTCTGTATCAACGCAAACATATCAAATGATCAGTAACGCGTGTATTATGCCAGTTGTTTATTGCATGATTTATAAAACAAACTTCGGTTATTGAAATATGTCGCGATTAATTGACCGTTTGTAAGTCGTCTTTTGAAAAGTACCGACATTCTGAAAATGTCTATTCATCAACGAGAAATGAGTAAGTCGTGTTAATTAATGGGTTATTTTTATAAAAGAACTTTTATGTTAAGTATAACATCCGTAATACTACATTTTTGCTTCATTAAATTGATTCACTTAATCTCAAAATAAGTATACACATAAACGTATATATATATATATATATCTATGTATCAGCAGAATTAATTAAGTAAGTAATATTTATTAATTTGTTTAATTTACAAAACTTATATTGTGAAAAATGTTATTAACGTAAACAAAAATTTAAATATAAAATGATTTGAGTTTAACAGACCAAGGTACTTAACAATAATTTGTTGAAAGAATTTCGTGTATGAGTATATGTTAATACGAAAATATCCTATGGAGTATAGTATTAAACTGGAGAGTGAAATATGGTAAACATAAAAGATTGATCTAAAATATCTCGCTTTTCCATTAAAATTGATAGAAAACTCATAAAAATGGAATAAAGCTCGAGCTTTATATTTTTATAGTTGGATCACGCTAGTAATTGTTAGAAAATTACACTTCAGCGTATACTGGACGAACTTTGAAAAATAAAATATGCTTTATATTCTAATCAAAATTGTTTTTAATGCTTCTATTCTTCCATCGATGGCATTACTGTCATTCATATTAAAATTTTCTATGACAGTAGCTTTATAATATACATCAACGATTAATCGTTGGTTTCTTAAAAATGACGAAATTTGCATTACGCTGACCAGAAAAAAATATGTTTTATGATCTTATTTAATATCTTTAATTTATCATTATAATCCCCTTTAATTTAATGATATTACACGGAGAAAACGTTTTATCAAAAAATACTATATTTACTACTACACGTAGGATGAGGTTTTAAAAATGAAAATAATACTCTTTACTACTGTATAGATTACTATATAATATAGTAATTTTTCGTATGATGTTTGCAATACTGAAAAAATTAAATATAGTAAAATTTCTAAAATTTCAAAAACTCCATCTTACGAGTAGTAGTAAATACACTGAGAAAACAAATATTTAACAATTTACTATATAATAGATCAAAAGTAGACGATACGTGAAAACACAAAAAAAAATTACTACATTATATATTAAAATTGTCTACATAAACTTGAATATATTATTATGTGCATTTCTAATTTTACTACATTATATAGTAATTTTTCTTGTATTTTCACGTATCGTCCAGTTTTGGTATATTAAGTAGTAAATTGTTAAACATTTTGTTTCTGAGTGTATAGTAATTTTTGATAAAACGTTTTCTCCGTCTAATAATAAATTCAACAGATTAATAATAAACAAAACAAAAAACCCCGAAACCCGTTCCATAACGCATCTCGATCGTGCGAATTTAATACTGTAATAACAGAACTCATTTCCAACCAACAAATGTGGAATGATTTTGAAAATGTCCTAACGAGAACCGGGACGCTTTTTTGCGACCGTATAAGTGCGACAAAGAACGCTGATTAGTGACGCGCGAGTGTCGTCGCGAAAGGACGAGCTGCACGCGGCTTATTCGGCCGACGACCTAGCGTAGCTGGCGGCGATTAAGCGAAAGATAAGTGGGGGAAGGCGGAGGTGGAAAACGACGATGCATTCATCGTCAAACTGAAGAGGCGATATAAGGACGGGGAATACGTCGCGCGGTCCTTGGCACGGGCAACATAATGACGGCACTGTTTCGCCAACGCGATACCGCTTTAAGATCTCGCGCGGTCGGGTCGATGAATCACTTGAGCCGTGCTCGCCTAGCGTAATGGTATCGGATAGGCATCGATGCGGACACGGCGGATCGTTAGGGCCCAAACGCGGAGGCAGATTTTAAGATAGCGCTGAAAATCGAATCGGAGATATGTAACGAGCCGGCCCGACCGGGGTCAAGGCATTTCGCAGCAAACACACGACGTTCTACGAATTGCAGAATGTTTTTCTCAGCTCGAGATTACGCTCTATTATATCCAACGGACTGCCTCCTAATATTGTCCCGGTCGATTCAGCGAATCATTGCTTTTATGAACATATTTGTAAGTTATGAAAACGCGCGGCTACACGTAGAAAAAAGTTTTAGCGTAAATTCTGAGGAATTTCAGTTAATGTTACGGAAATTACTATACCTTTTTTATAGCAAACTTTCTTATGTGATATGGTTAATTTTCTTACAAGATATAGTAAATTTTGTTATATGATATTGTACTGTGCAAAAATTCTATAACAATTTTTACAATATCTTATAGTAAAAAGTACTGTATGGTATTACAAAAATTACTTTAGTATAGTATAGTAATTTTGCATTGTTTTTATTTCGATATCCTTGGAACGCCAGACTTATAGTAATGTTTAATATAACTTTTTTTTACGTGTATTATTATCGAGATCGTGGAAGCACCGTAAGATAATTCGAACGGTTCTTTTGGATTAATGGTGTTATTGTGCGGTAAAATTCGACTCGCGGAGTGTCTTTTTTTTTCGCAATAATCGATGTTAGTTTGGTATCGATGGTGTCGGGTAAAGTTGATTGACGTCTTACGGGATTACACAGGACGGATATCGATCACGACTTTTTGATAAGTAATATCTGGTAATGTAGAGTTCACGAAGTTGTGGTGTAAAAATTGATACGATATGATTCATTTAGTGTTTTGCGAATCACGAGTGAGGAGAATATTATCTGAGTAATATTTAAATAACCGCGAGAAAAATGATTATCGGGAAATTGTAGCGTGTGGTAGCTGGAAAAAGAATTCTAATTTGGAACGTAAATATGCAACAATTTTGGTATCGCGATTTAAGTTGGATGATTGACTTCGGTGAGCGTATACAGTGAAAAATAGGCAATTAAACAATGCCGGTTTACTGATGGTGATTTATTAACTTAATTCCATAAGTCACCCTTTAAATAATTATATTAACATCTGGTAGTTTCATGAGATAGATAATAGTAGCCTTATGTTTTTGAAATGAATAATTATCTAAGATATTAATTTTCCTAAAGCTTTGCAATGATACTAATATGTCTATATCGAGCGACTTTATAATACCAGATAACAAACGGTTCTAAAACATTAACCGTACTTTACGACTTACGCTTACGATATACAAATTATACTTATATTCATCGTATTACGAACATCAAGTAATTTTTCTAAATAACTTCACTCCTGTGTATTTATGCGGATAATTAAAACATTACTCAATTAGCCAAAATTGTATAACGTACATAAACTCCATACTTCCCGTCAGACGATAACGATCAATAAAGAAACTTCTTTTGGCCCAAATCAAGCCAAATCATTACTTTTCCGAAGCCAGCCAACAATAAACCAATAAGTTTGAAGTTATCCAATTACTCGGCTGATTCGCTAAACAATCAAGCAGCATATACTAATTTCAACATCTCGATATCCGGATCGCGGTATATGCGTCGATGCAAAAAGTAGCGGAAGTTTACAATATGACGTCGAGTTATTTCCCACAAGGCGACGCCTTCTTCTTTTTTCGTCAGACTCTCCGGAGGAGCCTGAGATTTCAATCCGGAGTATCTCTTTCCTTTTAATCTCGGCGCGTTTCTCCCCCTCCGCCGCCGCCCTGTTACGCGCGTCTCCGTTTCTTTCCATTTCTGACAGTCTTTTTCCTTACCCAGCGGATTCTCGTTTGTTTTTGTGTACATATCGTTAGCATCCACCTGCCTGTCACCTATCCACCGTCTACACCTTTATGCGCCACGTAACAAAGTCTCTTTCGTTTCAGTGCTTTTTTTGGCAGACGCCACTTGTCCCTCTTTACTTTCTTTCCATTACCGGGACAACGTCGACGACGGCGTAACGACGGCGAGAAGAGAGGAGAGGAGAGACGAAGCGAGCACACAGACAAGCGATGCAAGGTCTCGCGAGGTAAGTGTACGCGTCTCTCTATCGATGCTAACAAGGTGGATGATTCAAATTGTCCTCTAGCGGTACCCACTTGGCATCCGGAGAACAATTACCGTCAACGCAAGACCGAGCACGGATTGATCGAGATCGAATTTGGAGCACGCGTGCGAGTGTTACGCGAGTCGATGCGTCGCGACTAATTGTATCATCGGAGCTCGTTCTCCAAGACGATAAATTGCGTTTCTTGGGGTGAACGAGAGACATTTTATTGTTTATTGAGACGGACTTCTATGACGTCGTGTAAGTTTGTTTGCGCGCGCTTAATCAAATATACCAATCAAAATAGAGCTCTCGTTCGATCTTAAAAACCTAATGCGTTACGGAAATAAGAAACTTTTGTACGCGCGACGGAAAAAATCGATCGTAATTTACGGTTAGGAATATTTGGTGTTAAACGAACGCAGTGCTGCAATGAAAAGTAAGACGACGCGAGGGTTAGTTGTCGGGTGGGGTATGAGGGAATTGCAAATTAAATTTATAACGGGGTAATTAAATGTGCGTTGTTTGTTTGTTGTACCGATCCATGTCGTGAATAATAAATCGAAATCTTCGCGTTTCAAAATAATGCCGTTTGTAAATTACGTGTGCGATAAAGTCAATCGCAGTTATGCAAATATAATTATTTAGATCAATTATTTTAATGCATTATACACCCGGCCGAGAACAAACGAACAAACAAGCCAAATAATAAAACAATTATTCGATTCGAAGGTACCGCACGAAACTGTTTCGCGTTTTGACGGATTAAATATTTCCAAACGGTAATTTTGATAGCCCGACAGCAGCCCATAAAATTTTCAATAAAAGCGAAATTGGGTCTCGTTGTTTCGCTATTGAATCATAAAATGTCGCGTATGAGATTTTTAAACCGTTTTCTAATATTGGCGGATGTCGTACCATAACACGACCGTAAAAGCGATGAAAATTTTGTAACTTTTCTATGTTTTTCTGTTTCACTTTACAGCGCGACTTTACGCGACGCCCGCGCAAAATGAGTCTTTTTAACGACGCAGTTAATCTCGCGGCCACGGCAATCTCAACATCAAGATTATTACATTTAGCCCGTCTTAAAATGACGCGTGTCTTATGTTTTTTTTATTAAAAACGTAAATCCATGGGGCGCTGAAAAATTGACGCGGCGTTTAATTATTCGTAGAATAATTAAAAGCGTTTATTCAAATGCGATATTGTTATCAAAATTTGTCAATACGCGTTAGTTATATTAAACCAGATCGTAGTGGCAATGGTGATAACCACATTTCCAGTATATATGTATATATATATATATATATATATCCACCAATGTCTACAAATATATATGAACGAGGGGGGAAATTGAAATGCATTATGCAACTGCTGTACTTATAATAATAAAATAACAACAAACACATAAAGTGTATATAAATATATGCTGACCAATTTGCTCCAAGTTTGCAAACATCGAGAAACAAATTGGGACAAATCCCTGTGTCGGAATGAAACATTTCGTCCGATGCAATTTTGTAACGAAAAATTAAATTGCGGTTCCAGTGCAGCGGCGATCCTTCGTGTTCACCTAAATAATAGTATAATAAAATCGAATGGCTACATATATATATATATATAATATATAAATATATATAGATATTAACTTGGTGTCGCTAGGAAAATTGCAATTCCAGGTCCCCAGCATTGCGCCCTCTCGATGATGCAGCCGACGAATCGGACGGTAATTAAATAATATTCTTTCGCGATTGAAGGCCGGGGCTCAGGTGTGTAACTGACGCGGTGACGTCTCTTTGTTGGAGACACTCGACACCCCGAAATGAGCTGGACGGCGTTTCGCTGGAAAAGAGTCATTATGAAAGTTTGTCGAGCGAAGTTCCTCGTTTTATTTTCGGTAGACGGTCTGCTGACGCTCGGGCTCCGGGGGTTTCGGCGAGCGCTAAAATGTGCTGGTCACGTCGAGGGCCACGGCTAATGGAACGACGGCGTTAACTTTTCTTCCTTCCCACCGTCGTTTCCTCGTTGCGCGCATACCGTCGACTTCTCTCTCCATCCCGGAAGTGCAGTTACGTTTACTCAAGGTTAATTCCCCCTTTTGTCGCGAGAAGGACTGCGTTCGCGTAATTCGATTGCGGATGACGATCGAATGCTCAAATATTTATCGAACGTATTGCTTTTTGCGGGACGCTTTAGTTCCGCAGTTTATGTAACGCTTCTTACGCATTGTGCATTGCAGTTTGAAACATCTGCTTACATATGTGATTCATGAGTTACGTGAGGTATACGCGTCGTCTGATTCATCTCAAGCCACGCGGATTGTTTCGTAGAGAATTAATCGCAGAAATGGAAGAATGCCGATGTAGTTTTGGAGTGATATAAGATAAACGAATCGTTAAATTGAATAAGAAAGTTTGGCAATAATTCGTACAATCAAAGTTTTTTTGTACTTTACTTAATGATAGAGTTCGTGTTGTCACTGTATTTGTAAATGTTGATTGGGGTGAATTTGTATAAAACGATCGATTTGGGAAGTGGTAAACACGAATTAAGACGTGTTTTTTAAATGGAAAATTAATTTGAGTGTCAACATTTAAGCAGAATTAGTAATTAATAATTAGTAATATATAGTGATGAAGATACCCGAGGCGAAATTTTTGTCCTACATTACCCCTACAGAACCTTCATTAGCACTATTTAAGGTATTTAAGTGCTTAAACTCGAATATTAAGTCCTTTTTTAGACCTATAAGACCTATTTAAGAC
>JABFQC010000118.1:0-37075 GCA_022817085.1 Psilanteris sp. ZL-2020
GATGTAGATTAATTTTGTTCTTTGAGAGAGTTCGTGAGTATTAAATTTATAGGTTGGAAATTTTCAGTTGGTTAATTATTGAAATTGCTGGTAAAACTTGATTTAATCCTCCCCCCCTCCCCCCTCAGCAGCATGGGTTTCGGATGACTTTTATGGCGTGGAATTTTGCGTAGGATTGTGCGATTTGAATCGTAGGATTTATAGTTTGTTTAAGGTAGTTATGATGTCAGTTCATAAGTCAAATTCAATATCATCATTAAAATGTCCTTGAAAGTTGATCAACTTATTGAAAATTCAACGAAACAACTGTATTATGTTAGTATGTGCAAGAAGAACGTTTGTATCACTATATATGGTTATTTAATTTTATGTGATTAATGTATCGTTTGACTTCGTCTGTTATTGACATTAAAATATATAATCAATGAAGATTCTTAAGTGCCTTAAATCATAAGCAAAAAGTGTTCTATTTCAATTGTAATGTTATAAAAGTTAACAGAATAATTACTCAGTTTTTGAATAAAAATGCATATTTTGTTTGTGAGTTATTAGATGTAATACACGGAGAGAAAATTATAGCTAAAAATATTATATTTTCCGTTTAAAATTACTATACTTTATAGAAATGCAGTCAGAGAGGTTATTTCTCAATATAATTTCAATACAGTATGGTAATAAATGAGTATCAATGATTATTTCATTTTTATTAATATTTATTCAATACAGTAAATCATTTTTTTAATAGTTTACAATATAGTCTACAATAACTCACAGAACAAATTACCATACCGTCTCGAATTTTTACTCTTTTAGAACTGCAATAATGTTAGAAAACATATAATATTTTTTCACTGATTTATTAATAATTTTTCTGCTTATAATAATAAGCCATTAAAAAATTTCAACTTTCCTTTTGTTTAATGCTGACCTTAAATCTGCTATTTATTATTTAAATCATTTTTTTTTCATACGTTTATTATCGACTAAACTCGAATTTGTATTATTATATAAATATTGTCATTTTGTTTCTCTCTTTTGCAATTATAATAATAGTTTTTAAAGTATATATATAGATATATATACTACTCTACATCAAATTTATATTCTTATAATAATTGCGTCGCTTAGTGGCAAAATACTGTACTACCTATGATGATGAGGTTAACTCATTTAAGCGTCAAACTAACCTTCCAAGACATTTCACCATACTGTATGGAAAAAATTTAATATACTACTATAATTGTTTCTACGAGTATATTAATGAGTTCTAAAATATCATAATATTTCTGTGTGATTATTTTTACCATACACGGAGAAAAATATTAGGGACATTTTACTATAAAATAAAGCAAATGTAACCTATACTGCCAAAACTTTCAATTTCTCTTATCATTTATAGTACAAAATGTACAAAACAAATAATATTCTCATCTTGTTTATCGTACATTTTTACTATAATTTGTGAAACAAATTCAAAGTTTTCACAGTGTAAGATACTTTTTGCTTTATTTTATAGTAAAGTTTCCTAGATTATTTTTCTCCGTGTACGTATAATAATTTCATTGTATAGAATGACTAACTAATCAAATAAAACGTTAAATAATGATGTAATATACAGAACAAATGCTAATATATGACATCTTTGATTGCATTCTCATAAAGTAATAGTAATTTTACGTTATACTTTTTTCTCCGTGTATGTCTCAGCTTTGAGACACAAGAATCATGTCAAATTAAACAAAATCTGTGACGACAATAAAAATACCTTAAAATGTAAAGTCAGCTTTCGATTGACTCGGTTTTTTATGTTCTCAATTGTTTATAAATCAACGTTACTTACTGTTAATTCTAAAGTTCACTAAGAAATATAACTTGTCACTTGAATTTAATGGAATACAGGTTGATCAATGAATATGAAATACTTGCAAATGTGTACATTATCACTATAGTGGACAAGTGTTGATAAGTTTTATTGAGTGATTATTAATGCTTGTAGACCAGTTCCGTTTCTGTATATAATCATGTATTTCTTAACTGATAACACTTGGCAGCTTAATCACTGTACCGAATGGCAATCACGTCATAGCAGTTCACTAATGATTATTATACGTTTTGATAAACCAATCAGCATAATGTCTAATAATATATTGATTATATTACTCGTTTAATGAAACAAATTGTAATGGGCCCATTTTTCATGCAACTTCATTTTCATTCCATAATCCGACATACAGTTTAATTTTAAAAACAACTAAAAAACCTTTAAAAAACTATTCTCTTCCTAACCACGGAATTAATACGATAAATTTAAATTTCATTATTTCTTACCTTGCTGTCTTCCGGCAAGTTTTTAAGTCACAAAATACGAATATAAATCGAAAAAATTGGATTCCGGGATTGTTCGGAAATTGTCCCTTTTCATCGACTTTACCGAACCAGTATTTTTAGAGTTACCCGAAAAACAACGAAAATCGGTTACGACTAAAATCGCATTCTAATGGGTTTCGAGCTCCATAGAAACTAACATTTTAATATCGTTGGTATCACGACTGCGAGCGCATGAGGTTTTCATTTGATCCTGAATACGATTAAGGAACTTTATATTTATGGCCAAAAGAATTAAATCTCCATATTGCCTTATAATAATAAACGTCTAAATTATGAGATAGTTTAGACAAAATTGTTACGCACACGTCCAATTGTGAATCGCCGTGAATTATTAAGCGCGTCCCGAATAGCGAATCGTTTGAACGAACGGGCTCATGAATTATGTCACTTTGCGCATTTAGAGAAGAGATATGAATAATATTACGATTAGGACGATTATGCGGCTTGGGCGTAGCTCGACGAGAGCGATTCAGTCGGACACATGGAAATCGTCGGAAGTAAATCCAAGCTCCAAAACACAGTAAATAACATCGACCCCCAGGTGAGCGAACACTCGTGACATAAAGTTTTCAAAATTCTCTGGAATGTACGAAGCCTTCCCTTCGTATGTCGACGACCTCTGGATTTCACGCAAAGCTATCTTCTTTTCCTTTTTTTTTCCCTCTTTTTTTTCATAATTTCATCCGTGTTCCATTAACCTTGTAAATTATCGCGATAATTAAATGTTAATTGAATTAAATCTATTATGCGAAAACAAAATTCTAATGATATTTTTATGTTTCAGGGGCATTGAATAATCAAATTATTTGCGCGCTCTCGGGCAATTTGAAGATCGTTTGATTATCGAAATTATTCGCAGCGTCTGGATTCGTCTTTTGCGGTTCAATTGAATACTATTTAGAGGTAATCGTTTTGGTAAACGAATAAATTTGCTAATCGCTATTATTAATCATGCTTGAAGAACATGTGAGTTGACCATCGATTACATATCTGTCGAATTTTATTGTATATAAATTGTAATAAATACACGTGTAAACATAAATCATATATCAGTTATGTCAATTATAGTTAAGTGATATATACACGCGGAATAATGTATGGAGTGCATTTTGAGTTGAAACAAAATAAGGTATCAAAGTAGAGGTAATTGTAGAAATTACTTTTGTTATTTATATGCTTTTATTTACTCGTTTTTAAACAGTCGAATTGTATTTAAAAATTTATAATTACATTATATATAGTGAATGGTTAATTTTTCATGCGTATAAAAAATATAATAAGAAAAAATTGAATGTAAATAATAATGTTTGCAAAATTATTCGTAGCATTAATAAAAATATACCTATTTCTGTGTGAAAAACCATGTTATTTATAAATAAATTAATTTAAATTATGCGATTCTGTTAATAAAATTACATAAAAGATTTAATGAAAATGTGTCAAATTCTTTAAATTCCTTTAACATTTTATTTAAATAAAAAGTCTTTTCATAATATTACATATATATATTTATCTTAGTGGTAATCATTTCATCTTCTTTGCAATAGAAACGTGGCTACAGTCCGTAAGAGTTGACGAACTTGTTGCTGAAGCATGTTCCACTTTCGTCAAATCTAAGTAGTCATTTGCATAAACACGACGAATTTGCGAAAGTACCAAAACGAGTTCGTTACTTGCTTAAAGATTACGGCCTGAATTTTATTAGATAAAGGGATGTATGGTCAGACAGATAATCAACTAGTTTGATAGACAGTTTGGAATAAATTAATTATATGATTCAAAAGTATATTGTTAAAACGTGTATTTTGAATACTCCAAATTTGGCTACGTTACTTTGGTTACAGATTTATAACATTCTTCCGTGAATATTCCGATCTGATAATTCCGTAATATGTCACTTACCTAATGAATAAATATATAATTAATTACCGCAATTGACAATTTGTATGCTTCAACAACGAGCAGAGAAACAAATTATTAATTAATTAATTAGACAATAATTTTTCATTTAAATTAACACATTTAACATTTCATCTATATAATAATAATGTAATGTCAAATTCCATGTTATTAAAACCTCAAGTGAAGCACAAAAACAAGTTACACTTACAGTAAACAAAATTTTTCCAAATTTCCCGAAACCAATTACTTTATAAAAATTACAATACAAACAGTAAAATCGGGACGCCGTTGAATAAAAAAGACAAAAAAACGCCGCACAATGCATTTTAAAATGTTCAATATACATAACAATTGATTCCGAAATTAGACATTTTTATTACGCGATACAGTGTGTGACGTTCACCATCGGTATCGGTAATTTTTTTCCCAATGCATTCAATGCCCAATAAAGTTTCGAATTAAATAATACAAATTGGTACATAGCGCTCGTAAATCACAACAACGTTTTCTCGTTCCCGGTAGAAAACATTGTGCCATTATGTACACTCGGAACGGCGCGGTTCGTTTTTCCCGGTAGAAGCGGGACGGAGAAGATGGACCGGGAATAAAGATCGATTCGTACGAAATTTGAGAGATTGATAAGGTCAGTAACCCGAGATCGATAGGTGGCGCGTGTTGATGCGTGTCCCGATTGGGTAACCTGTCGTCGTATCCGTCCTTCGAGCGCGATGTTCATGTATATGAGATATAACGGCACGGAACAACGTGCGAACAGGTCGCGCCGGCGTCAGGAAGATTACAAATGTGGCGTTGACCTCGGCTGGTCCCAGGGTCACGTGAGCGCTCCAAATTATATGGGGCGAGTCCACGGTATAGCCGAGAGCGCGCCGACGACGTGATCGCCCGTGCGATGCTAGACCTAGCGAAGCCCACTTCCCAATCCAACGATGCCATTATTTATTACAGTACTACTCGGTACGAATCGTGGAAAAACCGAACGAGTACTTTCTCCTGCAATTCGTTTCTCGTGTGAGAAACTCGCCGAGTCCTTATTCGTCCAAATATAAACAATAATTTTCATCACCGATACGTGTCACGAACCTTTCGCTCGACGCGCGCATCCTCCCTGCGATTTTACGACCCGCGGCTGTCATTATTCAATTAACGTCACGGATTTGTGCTTTTGACAAAAATGCCCACGAAATTAGTCGTAAAACGCCCGGCACGTTTGCGCGTTGATTAGGCGATGATTCGGAAACGGTCGCGATGGCCCTCGGATGGCCTTAATAGTGGACGAGACGTTAATTGAAACGAGTCCGGTTGTGTTCACACTTTTCCAGGGCGCTGCGCGGATTGTGAAAGTTTGTTTTAGTGAAGTGCGATGCAGCAATCATATTTTGTCGATCGAACGCTTCATTAAAGGCTTTTCGAGGATAAAATGTATTAGATTACGTAAGGAGAGGCAAACGTTTATCGGAACTTTCCCTTATGGGTCCAGAGAAATAGGGAAATAAACGCTACAGGAAACTGACCGGGGTATCCCGAGCACTTACGTAATTCGTGTTCATCGAAACCGTCGACGAATCGTGTGTGGCTGGATTCGTTTCGGACAATGGAGATATATGTGCGAAGGCACGGGACGGGTCCTATTTCGAAGAGGAGAAATAGTATCCTTGATAAAGACGTGATAAAACAGAATCCGTAATCGTGGTCGTAAGTCAAGGACGGAGATCGTAGAATCGAATTGCAACGAAATTCATGGCTAATTAATGCCCTAAGTATCTTTAAAGCACGATCCGAATGATGAAGATTTATAAGTGCCATTGGAGTTCGTCTAAGAATGTCCAATTAATACCATTGAAGAAATACTTGTTATCGTTATTAAGCACATCTTATCCAGTCCTTATTTAAATATTTATGATACTGATGTATATCAACAGATTCTGTTCAAGTTTTATTACCAAGTTCTAATTCATTAACGTATATTTATTTTCGTTAGTTATAAATTAGGTTGCTGACGATTTCGTAAAATCAGAATTGGAGTTAACGCAGTTTTTATTGATTATATGGAACTAATAGTTTTACAGAAATTTAAATATTATATGATTTAATTTAGATTATAATTGAACAAGTATATGCTAATAATAATATAAATATGTAATAATATGAACGAATCTATTCTAAACTTTAACTTCTTATTGACAAAAAGGTTACCGCTTTGTTCGAAAGTTTGTGTCTAAATGCAACAAATTTAAAGTACATGTTTCCAAAACATTTTGGAACGTAATTACAGTGAAAAAAAAATAAATGGAATATTATTATAAAAATAGTAACGATAGGATATGCTTGCAAATACTACAAGATTTACTATATAACTATAAAAATTACTATTATATTAAATTATATATCTTCATAATTTTAAATCATTATTATATTGACAATTTTACTGATGTATATATAGTATTTTTTAATTGTATTAATTTCGAGTGTATCCTAGGTTTGTGTAGTATTTTTTCAAGCTTATTATTCTCCGATAATATTAAAAAGAATTTTAATATTATCAATTTGCACTCATTTTTTACAAATTTAAATTAATAATAAACTTGTATAATAAATGACATTAAATTATAAAAAAAGTAAAACATTAATAAGGTTTTTTCAATAAAATTTAAAAAACCATTGTTAGTGCCTTTTATTGTGGAATTTTCTTTATTTTTAATAACAAATTTTAAATATTATACTGTTTTTTTACTATACTATATAATAAATATTTATTATATTTTCTACCTGATATTACAATTTATAGTAATAATGTTTTCAAAAAGTGTTGCTATATATTTTTTTTGTAATTCTTAGTGTATTATACAATTAATTCTAAGTAATGCAAATCACATTTATAAGATTTATTATTGATTATCATTATCCTTTCATAAATCACTAATTAACGCGCCAATTATTACATTTCACAATGTGAAAATCCGTAGCAGAAAAATATCTGATTTTAAAAAACTTTCGTAGAAAATACATCCAATCCAACCGTCTTTTGGTATTAGACTACATTATTTCTGTTTTTATCTGAAAAATATCTAGATTTAGACACTGGTTTTAGTATTGACATCATTTCTATTCAAGTCATACCCGAAAAGTACAACAAAAACACCGTAATTTTTCATTCAACTTCGTGGCATGAAAAACGCTGCCAAAAAGCGAATACGCGATTTATAAAATCGAGCGCCGCGTTAGTAAATGAAGCAGAATTTCGTCCGTGAAGGAAACGAGTAAATTAGAGGGTGCAAAGTATTTGGCTTATGCGCCTGGTGCTCTTATCTCAAGGCAGGGAGATAACTAAAACGCTTTTGACACCTCGGTGCAACAAGACATAAAGCGCTGAGATACGAGAGCCCCGAGGCCTGACTCGAGATAGAACTAGTTACACGCCGGTTCCTTTT
This sequence comes from Psilanteris sp. ZL-2020, assembly GCA_022817085.1. NCBI lineage: Eukaryota > Metazoa > Arthropoda > Insecta > Hymenoptera > Scelionidae > Psilanteris > Psilanteris sp. ZL-2020. The sequence goes on from JABFQC010000118.1 coordinate 7,740, forward strand.
AGTCCTTCTTGCAACTGGCTGCGTCGATTAAGTCCGCGCTCGTAATATTAATGGATATATGTAATGCTCTCCACACTCGCGCCCCTTGCTGTCCATACACATGCTAAAATCGGTTTAATCCTCATTGTTCATTCTCCGTTCCTCTTCGTTCGATCTTAATGCCTAATTATTAATGAATCATCCTTAACGGTTCAGCGTTAACGATTTCAAATCGATCTTTCATGCCAAGGATAATAATTTCAAGTAGATAATGACTAATTGTTTCCACTCCGCTTCAATTCATAAATGGCGCGTTCATTTTTCAAACGCGGAATTATCTGGTCCTTTCGATTCGCACGAACCATTTCGTGTACTTTTGCGGGGCGGATTTCGAATTCGTCCAATTTAAAGCGATTTCAATTAAATCGCTTCGGATTTAATTTGGTACACGTGTTTCAACGTGTCAGCGTGGTCCGCTTTTTGTGCGCTTTGCAAACAATTTAAAAAAAGACAACCGAATAATGAAACGGCTGTTTCTGGACACGCGTTTCGGATAAAATAATAATTCTTTAAACTTGATGTGAAAGAAATTTGACCAAAAGTGATTTTCGAAATAGTTTGATTACGATTTACGAGGATGTAAATTTTGACATTAAAATTGTATTCGTGTGAAATTCTTGCTGCATTTCATACAAAAATTAATGTCTTTTCTCCTCTAATTGATTCGTTATAATTTGCAACGTGTTCGCTTTAAATGTTATGCTATTCGGAAACTGAAAGCGGCATTTAAATTGTAAAATAATGTCTGAACTATGTATTCTAAATATCTCAAATGCGACGCTTCAATGACGTAGTCGATCCGACAGTATAAGTTGCGCGATAGTCACGGAATCGTTTTCTAATGTATTTAATTATTTTCTTTATTAAAATGTAGTTTTAAGAAATAATTTATTTATATATTATACGTTAAAATATGTCGAATGTAGTCCTCAAAACATCCGATCTACTATATATTAAGTGATTTATCGTGCATTTAAACCCTTGAATTCAAAACACGAAATCATTATCATAAATGACAAAAAGCCTATAAAACTGTAAAACTGATTTGTCGCTCTATATGTCTTGTTACGTATTTAAATATAAACTTGTCAATAATGTTTTTTTAATATGATTTCGATCAGTAAACAAATTTCATACTTTTCAAAGAGATGAATGAAGAAAATAAATTACATTTTTTGCCCTTTTGTCCTCTTCAAAATATATCTTCTTTTACCGAATTTTGTAAAAAGAAGTAGTCAAAAAAATTGTCGCATCAAAACGTTATTATTTTAATATATAATTTTTATATTTTTCTTTATTTTATTCTGTTTTTCTATTTTATTATTATTATTATTATTTTTGGTATTTTAAATACGGAATTACTGTAAAAACTATAAAGTTCTATGAGAATCATTTTTCAAACTATATTTGGTATACTTATAAGTCTTATATTTTAAATACATTTAAAATGTTCCAATAGACGTGTACAAGTATTATTAGTGTTAGAGATGATATCAATAAATAAGAATGCTTAAAAGTATTTCTTAAACGCTTATTTTTATTTATTTTGGAGTAAAATAAATTTTGAACTTCATTTTGATTTTTATCCTAGTTTGAAACAATGAATCGGTTGGAAATGTATAAACTTAATTTTTAATGGCCTCACGTAATATTGTTTTTTTTTTGTATATATATTTACATATTGGTAATCTATAAATAAATATAGGTTACGTAAAATTTTTGCGTATTTTATAATATTATTTGAAATTAAAATTTGTACTTTCTTTTATAGTTAATTCCTAAATTCTTTAACATAATATACTGAAAGTAAGTAACTGTTAAAATCCAAAGTTAGAATTCAAATGTAGTCACAAAATGTAGTTTTCGAGTTATTCATATCATTGTAATTTATTGGATTTAAATCTTTGTTACTAAACGTGAATACATTTCCCTCTGAAATAATCTAAAAAAAATATATGTCATGTAGTTGAATGTAAAAACGTCTGCTCTATTGACATTATAATTAAATTTTTTTTTATTATTTCACTTACTTACCTGTAGCGATAAATTAGACTAAAATCATTTTCAAAAAGTCAAAAAGTAAAAGCTTGTAGTTTTAATAAAAGTTCAAGACAATTATACAAATAGTTTTCATTGAACTTAATACATTGTAAAATATGTTACCAAGTCAATGCATAAATATTACAACAATAATCATTTTTATATGTCAAATCTGAACAGTTATCATAATTTTATTAAAACATATTAATTTCAATTAAAAATTGTTGAAATAAGTATGACAACTGTAATCAAGCAATTTGCTTTAACTGTAATATCAAAACAAAGTCACACCTACTTTGAATTACGTCAGTTCTTATTAAAATATGCTACGCATGCGTATTAATCAAACCAGATCAACGAATGACATGAACATGATATGAATGGGCGGTACCTGTATTCCTCAAATGTTGAAAGCGAAACTCCCATTGCGTTGACATTTGAATTATTGTATAACATGTTAATTTCATATTTGCAAACAATGTAATACACCTATATCGAATGTAGTATATACGTAAAATACAATTCGTAATTATACCGTTAAATTATATTAAAAAATAAATATATAAAATTATTGTTAACAAGTTAAACTTATAATGAAAATGTTACAAATATTAATTAAAAAAAAATCAATTTTAGATTCCTTTATTAAAATTCCATTAATTTTCTCAATCTACTCTTTTATTCTTGTGTTGAATATATTGTTTTATATTATATGAATTAATTGAATGCAGCTCTCAATTACAAACTAAAATATCCAAAATTTCTTTTCTGTTCGTATTTTTTTCTTAATTTTTTTCCTACATGTTATCAAGATGGATCTATAAATAAGAAAAATATATACTAAAAGAAATGTCGAAATACAAATCAACAGATCTTTAATTTGTCCATTTTTCTATTTTTATCAATTTTTACTAATTGAAGTACAACGGTAATCTTGTATAAATTCTAATTTATGTTAGTAATATTTCATAATTACCTACGGACATTACTTTTAAATTTATAAAAAGTACTATCACATTTTTGAATTAAGGAACCTAATTTACATTTTATATCAACATAACGGTTATAACGCAATTTGATTGAATTAAATAAACAACATAAATTTTATATTTATGTATTACACGAGTTTACATTCCTACACACAAACAGAACTCATACAAAATATATTCACACACATTCAAATGTAACACAAACTACACGTATTCACACATATATATTATTATATATGAATGAATAATATTATCTATTTATTCATGCCATTGATTTATACACTTCTGGATATGTATTTCATCACTTATGAGAAACTTCTGCACACGCCACACTTAACGATGAAATGAATTAAACTATCGAACAGTGGCTATAAACCTAAAAAATCGATACATCGATTGTTGATATGGATTAATATAAATAATCAACATCATGTGAAACATAATTCTTCTACGAGTTTAATATTATTAATAGTTCATTGCATTTCTCTCTTCTTAACCAAATCGGCCCTATTCACTTAGATCGTTTATTACAGTCAAAACATGTTTTAACTGGAATAATACAATAATATGTGCTGTCCTTAATAATTTTTGTGTTCAGAAAACACTTACTTGATGCAAACATTATTGCCAGTAACCATATCGTGTTATTTTAAAACTGTAACAACTCATAAATATTATATTGAACGTATATAGTTATTTCCGAGCGGTTAATGTAATTTTTTGAGAACCAAAATAAATTTGTATCTGCTTACCATACAAATATACATTTGTAACATTTGTATATATTTATATATCTACACGCAGAGAAATGTTCCATTAAAATTTACTGACAGTAAATACACTATTAAAACAAGTGTCATAAAATGAGACATCATGCAAAAGACATAAATAGTGTATCTAATAATAAGACACTGATACTATATCTTTTCTATAAAAATGTCTTGAAATAAGACATATTGTAAACATGGGATAAAGGAAAACAAATGTAAACAAATATGATAAATTATCAGAATCTGATAAAAATAATAATATTTTCGGGTATTTATTTACATTTTTTTCCTTTATCCGATGTTTACAATATTGTCTGTCTTTACAGCACATCCAATATCAATTTTTGAATCAACAACAACCCGATATTATCCAACCTTTATTACATTACACCATTACCCATTCGAAACCTTCCTCCATCTATATTTACTTCCCTCAATCACCTCCAATAATGTCCCTCATTCTCATTGTCCAATACCATTTTCTCAGTTCAAACAGGTCCCGCAATTTCCGCCATTCATATTCCGCAAACAATTACACTCGGCGGTCACACAGTCCACGCAATTCACAAACGAATGCATTTTTGAGCGAAATCTCGAGAAACGCAATGTTTGTCTTACGCTGACGCACAAAGCCAAGATTTACTGCATTTTGCAGCGCACTTAAAAGAAACCTAATTTAAGACGCGCGTAAGAAAATGCGTTTGCATTTAATTTTGAAATTCCACTTTGACATCGTGTTTGCGGTCGGCGTGAAATTTATAATGCATGGAAATGTTTTTTCTTTTCCATTCTCTCTCTCTCTCTCACACACACACACTCTTCCCCGTCGCACTTTTTGCAGCCCAATAAACAAACAAGTCGGCAATTTTCGTAATGGCGCGTATTATTTATGAAACATTTTCTAAATGCAGATCGTTGTGCAGTAGTAACAAACGGGATCTTGCAATATTATATCAACGATTACGCGAGATTTTGCAAGTCAGGGTCGTTACCTTAGCCGCGCGATGTGATGAGGTTGTTTTTGCCATTAAGGTACTCTGCTTGCAACGCAATTAGTGTAATAATCATAGAGTAAAGCGAGCATTTAGATTTGTAATGTGAAAGCTCGTGATTCACCTGTCGCGATATAACGTTATTGAAAATTCCCGTCTGTGAATTGTTAAACATATTTCGCGATCGCCCCCGGCCAAACCGCACTGCCGCGCGCTATAAAAATGCTATTCATCACGCGGCCAGAAAGAGCCCCGACGCAGCGCGGCCTCACGACCGGCACGATCGCCGCGGCCATAACCAAAAGCGCTAAAACATTCGCTCAAATTTGTAACTCGCCGTAAGCACCGCTGCGCCACTTTTGGCTCTAAGTGTAAACAGATAAGTCACCATCCGCGTGTCGATGACATGCCTCCAAGTGAGGCGTGAGAACCGATTATTTTCGGTCGTACATTACCCGAGAAAGTCGTATTAACCGCGCCGTTAAACTTCAATTAATAATTTTCGACCTGTTTTTAATTGTCCCGCGCTTCGTTTCCTGCGCACCCCGACGAATCGGCGCCGTGCTTTTTGGCTTTTCGCGCACGTTCGCGTCGAACAATTTTAACGCGACTGTGGTTACAATGTTACAGTCAAATGAGATCATAAAAAATGGTGTACCTTTTTTGTCTTTAAACCAAAGACCTACTGGATTTCGTTTCTTATTTTTTTTTTCGGTTTTTCGGTGGTCAAAGGTCGGGCTTTGTAATAGACTGTACCTAATTTCGATTTTTTTTCTCAATTTGTAAGTCGTTAAAGTAATGTTTTAATTTGTCAAGGGCCTTCAACGGCAATCGTGGAATAATAAGTTTTCAAGAACCTGAATAGGAATACAATAATAGCCGTCCCTTCGGACATTTCGATCTCATCTCCGAGTTGTCAACGGCCATGACACTCGACGCAATGTGTGAACCATTTCAGTCTTTTCATTTGATTTATGAGTTTGTTTCTGATACTTATTCTACAAGAAAGATAACCATTCTATCTCGCCTGCCGAGATACCGAGATGATACGGAACATTATTTATTGATCTATGCGCGTTACCTTCTTCACGTAACACGAAACTAGTAATAACTATTAACAAAAATGTTTTACAGTCAAAATATTGATATATCGTCGTTTCTAATATTTTCCATAAATGCTGGACGTGGTTTATAGGTTCGGAATAATGTAGAACTTATCTGAGTCGTCGTACCCGTGTTTCGGAGAAAATATTATGACACAAATATTCCAGCGCCGACTAATTAAATGCATACAATTTCTTAAACACGTGTAATTCGAAATACACAAAAATGTAACCCGTTAATTTATTTAGCGCGTTGAAATTAATTAAATTCCACTTTTTATTTTCAATTCAAATGGTTTTATCGAGCGGATTAATCTTTCAATTTATTTGCGCCTATCCTCGATCAGTACCCGCGCTGCTTTATCAGCGTGCGATGCAGCGTAATTTCGAAAAAAGTGTTTTATCATCATTAAATATGTTTTAGCGTTACATAAGCTGGAAATAATTTTTGACATTGACGACTATACTGACGACTCCGAGTCAGCGCTAATATCATTTCATCTTGTTCACTTGGAACGATTTATAATACGGACATATGGATTTGATTTAATTAGCAGCCTTTCGGGTGTTCGAAAAATGTTGGTACCATTTAATATATGAGCAGAAATATTACGTCTAGTGTTTCTAGGCCCAGCAATACTTTTATCCATTTTGTAACGAAAACTTTAATAGTTTTAAATTTTATTCGTTCTTTGCTTAAAAGTCTTAATGAGAAATTAACGCGTGTTTCGTATTAAGACGTATCCGATGTCTGCGATTAAGGCGTTACTTTAAGAGGCTGGTGTCTTAGATTAAGATACACTTATTAAACATAGTTTTGCAATTTTACTTTTCTATTATTTTTACAAATTTTACCAGAAGAATTGTAATATTTTTAGTATGAATTTAGCGACTGAACAATATGTTCAGCTTGAATCTAATTTATTTTAGTAATACTTTATAATTACTTATAAACGTTAATTTTAAATCTACAAAAAGTACTTTTATATTTTAGACGAAAAAACTTGTTTTACATTTTAAATGAATGTAACTTTGATTACTCAATTTCATTCAACTTATCAAACAGCATCAAACAAATTTAGAATTTTTTATTCACGTACACATAAATATTTATTCTCTTACACACGTATATATACGCGGAAAAAAAAACTCTATTAAGACACAAATCACAAATATATAATACACAAAAAATACAAAAATACAGAATTGTAACAATAACACTCCATTCATTCATATGTATCCGCACTATGAAATATACACGCAGAGAAGAGATATGTTGATTCAACCAAAATTTTGTTACATTTACAAAATATTTGGAACATTCTATGCGTGTATAATTTTACATTTGCAGTATTCTACAATACACTGAAAAAATGTTTGGTTGGCACAAACATAATTATATTTAATTTAAACAGAAGTATATGTTCATGACAACCAAATTATGCATGTGCCAACCAAACATTTTTTACAGTGTATCACTTGCGAGAAACTTTCGTTCGTGTCACTCAACCGCCTTAAAGTTAATTAAATAAATACAATGGACGCATCTGCCAACTTGCAATTGGTTTGATATAACAAATCAAAACAACGAAAAGTTTATGGTCAAAAGTCGATAATACCTATATATAAATTATAAATACACGTAAATATTAAACAAAAAACCTTTAGCAGCGTTCGAACAAAGATTGATGTTCAACTCGAAGCATTACCAGTAGTTCGTTACTAATCCAAATTAGCATTATTTCCTTGTTTTTGTGGCATTGCCCTCTCGCGAACGTTGTTTTAAGGATTTATAACAAAATAAATGGCGTCCGCGTTTACATAGATAACTCCGCGGCCTCTCTCGTTGCGTCCTTCTCACGGATCCTCTTTTATACGTTCTACTGAGAAATGTCTCGCGAGCTATGTTACACATGTCATTGGTTTATGTAATTGGCCGCGTGTTTGAAATTGTATCGCAGCACTAATGAGTTCGATCCTCTCGAATATCTGCGCAGAAATGTATCGGCTTAAACGCGCGTGCTTCGTTATTTGTGATACTTTTTATCCCGCGGTTGATACATACTTCTTAAAGTGAAATATTAAACGGTCCACGGATTCCTCTTTCGCTGTGTCACCTATTTTAAATAACACGCATGGATGTTTCAAGGCAAAATATTGAACAGCATTATTTTAATTCCATTTACCAAAGTCTTTTTTGATTAAAGCATAATGTGTCACGCAAATATACGATCTAAATATATAATGAACGTGAAACAGTAACAGCGACGTCGCAGGTATCCCGAATGACGGCATTTTTGTTGGCGGCAAATAAATCGGTTGATAATCCGGTACACGTCTATTTCCACATGACATGCAAATGAGCCGAACTAACTCCCGTTTCGATGATCCGCACAAGTCCGGGAGGAAGAGTGGTATATGGTATAATTTTGCAATTAATTTCAACTTTGCCGATGGTCCGTGTGTTACCGTGATATGAATTTATCTCTGATGGATGCCATCCGACCAATTATAACCGTCGCCTTGCCGTTATTTTCGTGTCTCAAATGAATCCGAAATATCTCTTTTTTATCACGTCTCGCATTATATCCTTGTAAGCTTTAGAATAATCGTTTATTATTGCTCGGTATATGATAATGGGACGGGCATTTGTTCTATCCCAATATAAACCGATAAATTCCGAGATTACGGATTTCCAAACTGCCGTGGAAATTTGCGTTAATCTTGGATTCTTATTAAACAAACTCGGAAGAAGTGCTTCGTTTAATGGTGAATATGCTGCGGAATAAAAAAATGTTATGGATATAAATGGTCGATAATATGTGGTGTTTTTAATTTTATATTTGATAATAAAATATTAAGAGGAATTGAAAATAATTTTGAACAGAAAATTGAAGTATCAAATGAACTACAATAACGTAACTCAGTTGAAAATTTAATTCAAACTTTATTCTTTTCATTTGGTATAATATATTTGATTATATTGTACGATGAAAATGATAATTTGATTAAAGATGTTTTTATGTCTATTAAGTTTTTAACCTAAAGTTCAGTCCGAAGGTATATGTAATCTGTTAATAATTTATCTATCGTTTTTCTAGATCTATCTGTAGGTATTTATAAATATGCAAATATTATACAATTGTATGATTTACACCCATCAATAAAATCGAAAATCCTCAAGTATGAGCGAGGTGTGCCGCTTGAACCGAAGGTAATATTTTTTCCCAGGATTTGTGTAAATTGATTGATGGAGTAAAGTGACATTTTCTGTGCAGATCTAATGAAAAGCACGTATGTTAAAGGATTTTATAAAAATAATTTTATTACTATAGTGAATATAATTAAAGAAGAAACTTAATATATTCCACATAAATTATTATGTTTTATATCTTATTATATTATTACAGCTGTTATAGTTTTATTATTTAAAATATTATTTTGTATATATCTAACAATTTGTTGTTTAATAAAATTTAAAATGCATCAGTCAAAAAATCCAATATAAACGTGTCTTTTATTGAAACGACGAAGTATAATAAACATTTTTTTCTTCCCCGTTTCTCAAATCATTTTTTGATATTAAAAAAAAATTAATAACAAATAAGCGAAAAAAAATCAACAACACATTATGGTTTCACTATTGACACAAATTTCGTCATTAAATTTCTCGAATGCAAAGAAAGTATCATTTGCTTTGAAAAACGAAATATATATAATTAGAATTGTAGAAAACATAATAAAACATCATGACTACCTTTCGTATATTATTTTCAAAATAAAAAGTTTAATAATACCAATAAAGTTACCATCTCAACGGATGGTATCGCGATTCAATCTCATTGTCACTGGCACCGAACACCAATTCTCCAAACAGAAATTCGCTCTCAAAATTCCGACAGTAAACACGCTACAAAACGACGTTGAATATTTAAACATACACAACAAAATCATTCAAATCTCATGAAACGCGAAGCAACTGTTAGGTAAAGCAAAATTTGAGTTAAAAATTAGCAAACAGAACGATAAATTACCGAATTGCGTCGTTTGTTTACAAACATTCATTGTGTCCCTTCTAATATATTCAATGTTTGTAAACAATACAATGTATATAAACAGCACAATGTTTGCAAACAATACACCATTTAAGAATGTAAACATTTTTCGAGAACATTTACCGGATTTCCATTAACGTCGAATGAAATTTTTCTCCGCGCGTATGCATTGAATTACTAAACGTTCAGCAAAAGCACATTCTTACACGCGTTTAACCCTAATACGATACCGAAGCTTATCATAACGATATATATTATGTTTTATTAAACGCGCGTTCTTCGGAAGAATCCGCGAGCTTGGGTTTCAGCCCGTGGCATCCCAGAAACATTCGTTTTGATTTACAGAAATGGCGATAAATTTCATGGGTTTCGGCGTCTCCTTTACCCAACACATTTCCTCATCATTTTCTTTCATCTCCGTCAATCTTCGCTTTGACCTCCCGTATTCGCAGCGCCTAATCTGAGGTTGCGCATCACGGGGATTGTAAACCGTGCCGAACGGATCGTTAAGGTGCCGCTAATCATAAAATCCAAACGCTCGCGAACTCCGTCGTCATCCTCCAGATTATCCTAGTTCTCATCAACCACCGGTTCGGTCCGAATTTGATGGGATTGCCGTTGCGAGCGAGACAATTCGCGCGCTCCTGCTTCGTCTCTCTCGGCAAGCAATCATGCTTTTGCTCACAATGTTTGCTTGATAATGATCGTTAAACCCACCGACAAGGGAACGCGGAGAAAACGCAAACTCGCCTGCGATCTACCAATCATAAGTCAACCGATCCGCGCCATTTCCAGAATGAGCCATATCTTTTATTTGACAGCACATACCCGTCGCGAGAAATTTATCTTTACTTCTACAAATCATGCGCGACTCTCGATGATTCGCCTTAACGGTTCTTCCTAGCCTTTCGTCGTTTCGATAAACAACGGCGCATTTTTTTCCCCGCTCGCACCGACGAATCAAATATATCACGTCGGATAGGCCGTATCATTTGAATCAAACGCTCGTATATAGGTTCATAATCTCACAAAAATATTATCTCGGTCCATAAATATTCATTTTCAAATACAATTCCCGTCGTAGCGAGAGCTCGGTTAAAAGATCGGTTTCAGGAATTCCATTATGACAACGATTTCAGATTCAATTTTAGTCCGCGATAAACGATCGCGCGCAATCGCCATTCGAAACCCGAAGAGCTTATCTTAATTTGCAAACCGAAAGCACTGTTCGTTTCGATCGTGACTTTCGTTTCAATTAAAACACGCGATTTGTTAACCATTTCGGTCTTTTTTCTTCTTTTCTTTTTTGATACGAAATTCATATAAATCCCCCACGACCGTTTTACAATCGGTCACGCGTGTACGTCTGTCGTCGATTCACGCGCGTAACAATAAATATTTCCAGAAACAAAGTAGACGCGCGAACGTCCACGTACGACGCTCCGAGTCAGTTTGATGAAATACCCCGATAACCGATCTCTTGCTCGACTTCTTTGATTACCGGCTCTCGTCTGTCGCCGTCCTTGTCGCTCCCGCGCGCGGCCATCTTCCGTCCCGCTCGCGCCCGCCCGTCCTCGTCTCCTCGGGTTAAGTAATCAAAAATGATCGGCTATCTCTGCTCACCACTACGTCGACACCGAGTCGCGTCTCATTCATACCATATTTACGAGATTAAACACGTTCATAAATGAGCCAGACGGAAGAACGTACATTAGGCCGAACGAACTTCCACTCGAGGCGCGTTCGGAGTGTGTTTAACTATCACGATTCCCGTTCTGCAAAAGAAATATTTGGAAACACGATCGGCCGCTTTCGGCCCGCTTATCGACGTCGTTTTCCCGCTGCTCCATTTTGACGTTGATTTTGGTGACCGCGATTAATTGTATCCTATAATCACGGCCGTTCGAATGGCATCCTCCGCGTGGTCTGAACGACGGGCTTCATAAATATTTGAAAAGATAAAAGAGAACGAAAGCCTATCCTATTATTTAAACGCCTACATTTCCTCTTTTTTCCACAAAAATGCCCGGTAAAAGTCGGACACGCGGGAAGCGCCGACAAAAGCCGATAACGAATATGGCTCTTCCGTCGAGAATTCCCAAACGCGTTGATTCTCCGCGTACAAGCATGATCGGTTCCGTCGCATTAGCATATAACGCGTCAAACAAAGATCCCAGCAGGACTATGCTAAAGTTAAACGAATGGTCCAATTCTGGCACAGCGCTAGTTACCAAATTATGGCAACCAGGTATGCGCCAGTTTTGGACACATTACCTCTAACAACCAAAATAACAGCAAAACTGAGCTGAACCAGACTTGGTCAAAATTGACTACCAGTAATGTGCCAGAGTTGAGCCAGGCATGGCACTTTGTATTATATAGTCTAATACAATACTCATAATGTGCCAGATAAAAACCAGTACTGAAAAGTTCGGAAACCAATACTGGTAGAATATTGATAACAGTACACGAGGGAAAATGTTGTATTAAAAATGACTCTACATTATGGTAGTTCAGGGATTTAGAACCAAATATTTCTAAAATTATTATACATCTTCTATACAATACAATATCTTTTAGACAAATTAGCTTTATTTTATAACACAAATTTCTATAAAGTATAGTAATTTCCATGATACCAATCATGATATCCTTACAATACTATAAGTATGGTATTTTTTAATGTAACTTTTTTCTACACGTACTGGACCGACGTTATCACTCCAACATGGTACATTACTGGACCTACGCCGTTTTGCAATTATAATAGTACTGGGACAATATTGGGCCATTTTTGTATTGGTCCTGCTGGGATTATATAGATTCGCCGGCCGCGCGATACAGATGCATGTATTGCAAGTGTAAATTTGCCCACGAAACGCGTACGCGCACAAAGAGCCGAGCGTATGTTATGAACATTCCACGTGTACCGCGTATATACGACTTCAATAAAATGCACGTACGTTCTGGGATTAATCATGTAGCATGCATCTCACTACTGATTTGATCTCAAAAAGTAAATATACAATACGGCAATCTTATCGCGAGGTTAACGAAAACAATACTAAAAATGAATCATGCCGTAACCATACATTTGTTTCATTTCCACGTGAAGCAACTTTTTGCAGATATTAATCTTCGTCATATATAAATTCGTCGTTTGTAGAAATGTCAAAATTTCTTTGCCGCACGCTGGTGGTTGGACATTTTTCATGCGAAATTATTTATGTTGTTTATCGTCGAGAGGGAATGTGTGGAAAATGATTGTCACCGAAAGTGCGACAAATTGGTTTAATATGGCATTTTGGTGGGTTTCAAATTATGAATATACACGGAAAGAAACATTGTATTAAAAATTACTAGCAAAATATTTAATGTGAGACAGTAGTGTTCTATTTTTAAATTATACTTAAAAATTTGTAAGTATTGCACATATTTTAGTCAAAATTGCTGACTTTTTAGTAAAAATTACTAATATCTTAGTAAAAATTGCTGAAGTTTTATGTATTATTTCAAAATACAACACTTCTGTCGCACAATTGATACTTTATGAGTAATTTTTAATACTTATTTTCTTTCCGTGTAACACAGTCGCAAAAATCGATACTAGGAGTGGGTTGAATTCTGTTTAGCCGGAATTGTTAATGGTCAGTAGTGGCGATGAAATTAATGAAAATGATTAACAAATGATTAAACCCAAATGTGGTTCCTAATGACTTAATTTTCATTCTACAGGTTTCTATAAAAACAAATATGAATGTACATGTTAACAATTTATATAATAAAGTTTATATCAGCCAAAATTTCTGATCAAATCACTGCCAATGGATCAAAACTGTTGAAAACCAAAAACCGTCAGCCTCGGCTAAAATCGCATACACAAAATCTGTAAGTTCTTGTATTATAAAATATGACCACAATTGGACAAAATTACACAATAAATGTTAGATTCAGCAAGTCAACGAGTTAAAGTGAAAAACTGACCAAAAAATAAAATTGATGTTAACCAAAGTCAGTCAGAATGTCTACGGTGAACAAAATATTTGTACAAAATTTATTATAATCCATAACGAATGCCAGACAGATTTCATATATGAATTTAACTTTCAGAATTATCTTGTATGAACTATACCTGAAACTGAACGAAAATGAACGATTTGAACCTAATTAAACAAAAAAAAAAGAGAGATAAACCCGGTCATTAGGGCGACTCATATTTCATTATTTTTACGTTTTCGCAACGATACGTAATCGCATGCCTTGCGCGAGCGCGTATAAATTGTCGAAATGGAAAGTGTTAAAACTGGATCAACGTCCGAAAATACCCGGGACGGCTCCGCAATTAAAGTAAGCAGAAAGAAGCGCCATAAGTTACGGCGCTTTAAAATCCGTACAGGACACGCAAAGCCGAAGCTCGGCGAGATTGTTATCCCGGAAACGGCGCAATTAAGGCGAAGCGAAGGCCTAGTTTTGAAGGAGCGAAGGACCGCTGACGTCGTCTCCTTGGCGTTCCCAGGCGCGCCAAACGACGGGGCCTCGATTGAATTGGTAACAAATGATTGGAGATACGAACATCGCATACAAGGGACCACACACGGGTTCTCTCTCACCTCGCTCTGGGTAATGTTTCTTTTAAGTGCGAACACAAATTGTAACTGATACGACGCGATGGGCCAGTTCTCTGGAGGGATCCGATTTCAAAAGTTGTATATGTTTACTTATTCGCGATCTCGATGCTCGATTTTCTATAATTCGAATGCACGATGATTCGAAAGCAAACCGCAAGGGGATCGAGCAACAATACAGGACCCGAGCGTCGCTTTAATTATTCAACTTATGGCAGTAATCGTATTCGAGAAACTGGAAAGTTATTTATAATCTTCGCAGATATATAACGTCCGATTGTCATTTCGGTATCATTATTGCGCGTTTTTTTAATTCGGATACATAATTAAAATGTTTCATTGCCGCGCACCAGCCGAATTTACGATATTATTCATTGTGAATTGCTCAAATTTCGAAATTCAGAAACTCATTTCGGAGGTAATTATGTACTTGGATTAACTTAATTGAGTGAAAAATTATACGCTCGGTCTGCGAGATATACGCGAAATCCACCTCATAATTGAAAATTATTGCTACGAAATCAAATTATGTCATGCAATTTTAAAGGTTTATATTGAATACGCTAAAAGCAAAATATATTATGCTTAAATGTAAAAAAGTGGGTTTATGATGAATATAAAGTGAAAATAAATACAATTTAAATTTATATAGGACTAGCATATTAGACGTGGAATTGCCGAGCAGCTCCCATCAATCCTTGAACTTCTTGTGCGTCGCTTCAATAAAACCAATGACGTCAAATTTACTGTTCCGAGTCGAGACGTTCGTAACATAAACAAATCGGAATTTAATTTTATTTCAAATTCGTTTTAATAAATTGAAAAACTGCGGAAACAACAACGAATAAAATAATTGCTTTATAATTGGTACTTTTGTTATTATTTAATTAATTTGATTGTAGATTTATTTTATGCAATTAAATATTCAAGCAATAAACAATTTGAATATTAATTTATGTATGTTTATACTGTACCAAGATAATTATATATGCAATTTTCTAAAACAAAATACGATTAAGTAATTAATATATACATAATGAATATATACTGAAATAATTGTATTATATATTACGGCAAACAAAAATTTAAAAAAAATTCAATCCGAAAATAACATATTCATTTGACATTTTGATTTTACTTTTTCATTCGCGAGAAATTTCACGAATAAAGTGTATGATAATTTTTTTTATCTTTTATTTGGCATAATGTTAAAAAATTTTGCAACATATATATTTACAATTTCGAAATCCATTGAATGTTAATTTACCCTCATTTGTTACTAAGAGTCAAACGCTTATTCTATTAACCGCGATTATCCGTTAAACGTCTTTATATTATTCTGCCTGACGATTTTCTTCTTGTATTTTAAAGACATGTGATTTCTCTTTGTCTATAACTTTTTTTGCCAATTACTTCCACTGTGCTGATTCTAGCGGTAAACCATGAAGAACAATTTTAGGACGCATCTTATACATTTATAACGACACATGTATAATCTTGTATACGAGTTTTAAAAAGTCTTATAAATCATTTTTACAAGCGCATCAGCAAAATCCAAGTGAATAAACGATTAAGAATAAAACTTTACAGTGCAGATTTGTTTTTGCCTCCTTTTTCTTATATTACTTTTTATTCACAATGAACATTACACTGAGAAAATGAAATCGTATAATTTACATTTCAACATTTCCATGCTTCTCATTGATTCAAACCAGTCGCAATTCGTTATTTCGATTGTCAAAGTTTTACTAAATGACAACGATCCATATTGCCTTTACAATTTTATTTTCTCAGTTATATAGTTATTGATTCAAAACTCGTTAAAATGCTTGTATTTTTAATCACAAGTTTATACACTGAGAAAAATTTGATATTAAATATTATAATGAATGATTATAAAAGTGTTGTATATTACACAAGTAAAAAAATTGTAATGTTACGTTGTAAAATTATATATGAATTATACACGGAAAAAATTGTCAACGTATACTAGTAGAAATATGGCTAATGCAGCTATATTTATACATAATCTGGCAAAAATATATCTGAATCAGTCCTATTTCTACTAGTATACGTTAGAAATTTGTTTCGGTGTAACAAATAAAATAAATATAAGAAAAAATATGATATTTATCGGTAATTTTATAATGTCATATTACAACAATAGTCCTTATTTGATTAATATACAACACTTTTATTTTTATTTATTTGTTTTATTTATAAACATATTGCGCCTCGGAAAATATCCGTATGGCAGTAAATAGACTTTTATATGGCTTTTATAATAATTCATTACAATATTTAGAAACAAATTTTTCTCAGTGTATATAAAAACGGGCAAAAGTCTTTTTGAACACGAAACATAACCGAGTATTTAATAAAACAATCAAATCTAACAAAAAAGTAATTCTTTCACCTTTAATTTCACTTCAGTTACATCTTTAAGCAGCACGTCAATTATTACATCCGCAACTGAAAACGAATCGCAGCGCAATTACCGACGACAAGAAAACGCCTATACAATTTCCGATCGCGCGATTTTAGGAAAAATGATCGGCCAATTAAGCGTCGACGCCCGTTCCAAATAGCTGCGATCGTTATCGCGTTAATGAATTCAAATTGGAATTACAAATAAACGAAACGTTTGATTACCACGCGAATAGGCGGAAAAGTGCAGCTATGAAGAAAGGTTTGCCGTGCGTCAGGGATCGCGGTGCGTGTGGGATTAGACACCGTGTGAAAACGATCTGTAAGTTTCACACTCGTGTGAAACGCGTTTGCGCAAAAATTTGAATGCCATGAAATTTAAATGACAATCGGACGTGATAAAAAATGTTTAAGCGATTCTGCCGTATTCGCTCTCCTGAGTGAAGAAGTCAAGCGCTCTCGGTATGTGAATGACTCCAAATGGAATATATGGCAGTTCGAATCTAAATGGTCGACGAGTGCGATAACCTTGATCGTGTACTCATTTCAGGATAAATCGTTGCTTTGATGTTGCCGAGGTGGTTTTACACGCAACAATCTACTTACGAGGTACTTGATTTACAAATTGTCCGAGCTTGATGGTGTTCGTCAAAAACAGATCATAGTGAGTTATACCGAGGATCACGAACGAGTTAAATCGAAGCGCCTCGCTTTAACGCATTATATATACAGGCATATATATGCGTATATAAAAAACGGATTCGTTCGGGCTATAAGCGGTTCTAACGAATATCGCGATTTATTAAGGAAACCCCCCCACTGAGAAAATCGTACAATTTGGATGGTGAATTATTGGCAACACTGATTCACAGAGGAATAACGACGAAAGTCAAAAGAGTGATTGGAATAAGTTACTTTATGAAAGACGTGGTAGAAATTGCACATCGGAATCGCGGACGAATTTCGTTCGATCCAATTGATGTAATTGAGCCAATTGGATAATGGTTCCATTTGTTGTACGGAAATAAAAAGGGGGATGATGTGTCAAACTCGTGTAATCAGATCGTTCGGTTTTATCGAGACGCGTGATTTTAAATAGAGGTGTTGTTGTTGTTGTTATTAGTAACTCGAGGTGAAGGCGGAAGTGATCACATATATCGAGAGAAGCGAATTCTCGACAGTCCCGGGGTTAGCCCACAATATACCTTGGCGTTCCTCCTATCTGGGCGTGGCGTGTGAACGCAACTATAGCCAAGACGCGTGACGAGATCAAGATACAATAATTACAATTATTGATCCCGGCGTTGAATCAAAACGCTGCTATTGAGCACACAAAGATTGGTTGCAAAAACAATATTATCGTCGTTATACACTGCTCGCTTTGAGAAATCATTTTCGAAGTTCAATTAACAATTAAATCACGCTCGTATGCCGATGACGATTGGGGAACAGAGTTTTTATGGAAATTGTTTTAAAACAAAAATGACCCGATGGATTATCGATACGAATACTTAAATTAACTTCCTTTGTAATTAGAAGTAAAAGTCGCATAGTCTTGGGAGAAAAATGTGGTATTATTGGATGGAGTCGATAAGATGATGGTAATAAACGTTAAAGGGGAAAAGGTAAGAAGAATATATCTTTGTTATAAAATGCATGGAATAGTTTATAATTTCAATTGGTTTTAGAATTACAAACAAAAATATTAACACAGTTTCTCAAGAAAAATTTTATTGAAATACAAATACAAAATTACATATCAAAAATTACATACACTCTTAAAACGATCTTTTTGTTTTTAGAGATTTTATAGATTTGAAAACAGATTAAAAAAGGATACAAAATACAAACTCATCGTATAAACAAAGAAAATAGATTTACTCAACCTGACTTTGTTTATTTTGTGTGTTTATATGTTTTCTGTCCTTTTTTAATTAGTTCCAAAATATTAAAGTTTTACGTCAAATGGATTATTTCTAAGAGTGTATCAATAATTACAAGATTACATGGAAAATAAACAATACTTACCACTTGAATTTATACGTTCATAAACTTACCTACAGACCAATTAAATAATTTCAAAATTTATCAAAAACTTATTCCTCGTTTTCATATCACAATTGATTGTCCATTATGCTTATAAACAACAACAATTCTAAATAAACAATTTCCATTTACTTACGCTTTTATTCGTTAAACCAAAAAAATAACTATTTATCTTTATCTTGCGGAATTTAACTATCCGTATGATTTTATTGTTACAGTAATATATATCTTTTTTATTTGAGCGTAAGAATCTAATAAAACTTACTGCAGCCTTATGCAAAGTTTTAATCTAGACTTAGAGAGTGCATACTGCAATAAAAGTGGCATACAAGAGTTTTAAAACGAAACGTAAATCACATTTTAGAGAAATCAAGTTGTTGTATCCCAGTCATACGCAAAACGTAATGTGTTATTATCGTATTCTTATAGCCGGAGTATCGCAGCGCGATAAGCACGTGAAAAACGTTTTATATAGATCACATTATGAACAAGATAAGTCTTCAAAGATATCGTGGTTCAACATTATCGCAACTTATAAGATACAACTGTCGTTTTACAGCTGCTCGTAACTGAATACAAATAATATTGTATCGTTTCACATCATCCTTTATTTCTATCGATACCACACGCAGATCAAATATTTACTTACAAAAATTAAAATTATATAGATACGCGTCTATATAGATTGCTGTATCCGCGCGAGCAATATTTCAGCGAACTACACTTTGGAAATATTTGTGTTTGTATCGCATTTGATGTTACGGCATATTACGATTGTAAAACTTGGAAGGATATTTGTGAGCCTTTTAATAATGCGATTTGTAAACCTATAAATGCACGGTGTGTGTATATAAAGTAAATATTTTTGTGTTACTTTCAAAAAGAAAAAAAGCAGAAAAAAATTAAACATTTCACGAACACCAGGACTTCGTGAAAAAGAAACCCATTTTGTAACCTTATCACTTTGACAACGCGATATTTTGACTGCAAAAAATGAAAACGGACGTGTCTCGTAAAAATCCGAAAATATGATTGCATTAATCGCGCGATGCGCTTTTCTTCTCACTTTTACGACTCCGCTTGAACAATTATGACACGTTAACCTTGAATTATCTCGAAATATTTCGTGTTGATTCCTCCCCGCGGTCACTTTTTGTGATAGTAAAATAATTGACAAGATATACTATCGTCGAAATAGTTATAATGGCTGGACGGAGGTGAAAAAGAGCGAACACAAGTGGACGCGAAAAAAGAATAGAAATCACGTCAATTAATTTGTAAAAACCTTGTGTTATTTGCCAGAGATTACCAGCAATTACAGATATGTGCTCATTATGCATGTGAATCAGCATAGCGGAGCAAACGCATGTGTGTTTATGTAAATGTGTAAATTTCTGGTTTGCTTGGACTGTGTACGCACACGCGAGAGCGCGTATTGAAGAGAAGAGGAGACAACCGGTTGTGTTATGCGCAGAATCATAGAGCCCCACTCTGAACTGCGACCTCTTAGCGCTTTGAAGATGACATCGAGGTTCTCAACCAGTTGTTCATTCAAGAATTCCGAACCGCCGCAACGGATCAGCGGACAATGCGCAATTTTTCTAATTGTTTTCATTAACTTTCGCGGCGATTTCGTTAACCCAGTCAGATTTCCATCCTAAATTGGACGAAACATTTCGTTGAATTTCGAAACCATAGTGAAAGCTGTTATTTTAATTCATTGTGGCTAATCCAATTAACGTAGTATGTTCGAGCGACCACAATATTGTAAACTTTCAAATGCAACGCTAATCCCGCGCATTACTCTGACGATATTCGTCGGATATTATTCGAATTGCCGTGATTAATAAAACCGACTTTAAACGCGATTACGTTTCAATTACATCTGTTTCATCGCGAAGCGAATGGAATAAATAAAGTGCGCGCACGAGGTAATCAGCGGCGACTAATTTTCGAGGATGATCGTCCGGGTAACCGATTTTTGATAGAAAAACCAACAACCTAGATCGTTCCCACACCGGCAAAAAAGCCATATATTTAAGGTTAACTTTGTAATAGAACGCTGCGTTTTATATTTAATGACAGACGTCAAAGATCCAATGTCATTGATTCAATTACTAAAATATTAAACCAACAATATCTTGTCATAAGATTAAGAATTGAGTATTCTATTACAACTGGATGTTCATTCAATGGCCTTTTATTTCCCTGTGCACCCTTTCGAAAACTCACATCCAACCGGATAACCTAAAAATACGCGAGCTCATCGGTCGTGGTTCGCGAAATCAATCGGCACCTAAATCAAATCAAACGAATCATCGGAAAACAAACTAACCCCGAAATCGGTTCGACGTTGATGGGTCGGATTCGACGGAAAAAAGAGCCGAGCCGATACCTGGCACGGAACCCGATAAATGTCGATAAATAACGCTCGTTGGCGTAAATGAATGTTTTCCCCGCGAAATTGAAAAGCGTCTGAAAATTGTTCGATATATATAAAGCAGGACGGTCGATCCAAGCTGCATAATCGAGGCATAAGCCGATGCAATGACAAACGAGCGGTGCCAAGAAAGGCCGTCTGATTTATGGATGATCGAAGGCCACATTCTCCTCGCCAGCCAGGCTCTCTCGCGAATACTCAAAAGGCAACGCGCGCTCTTCTTCCGACGCGTCTTGTCGCGCAGGAAAACTCGAGCCCACTTCCGTCGTGCGATGCATCGACGTTGCAAATCGATTTGGCCTCTGCGAATGGTTTCACCGTTTAATACGCGTCGCTTCTTTGCCTTATTCTTTGCCTCTCGTCTCGTTGCGTTTTCGCCGCCGCGCTTCTCTTTTTCCTCCTCGGCCTTTGCAGCATCTCGATTCCGCTCTTCCGTCGCCGATCCGCCGCCGTACCGTTCTTTTCGTTATCTCTCGTCGTTGAGTTTCTTTTTCATTTCGCGGACTTCGTCCGTCTCATACGCAGCGATATCTATTACATGAATGTATGAGGGCAATCGTAAAACTTGATGTGTACATACGTCTCGATCGAAACGCTCGGGATCGATTTTCTCGGATGGCAAAAAAATCGCGACATGTCTCAACCCCCTCCCAACTTTATATGTATCTACCTACATATTTATCTTCCTACTTATCTACCTACTGCCTATTAGAAATCTATTGATCGTGCCGTGTATATATATATATATATATATATATTTATATATAACCATCGGCTTACTTTTTTCTTCTCTTCGAATGCATGAAAATTTCGAGGTCTTCCGCGAACATCGACGACGCGATTCGTATCGCCGCGGCCTGCCGATTTCATCTTCGTGAAATCTGCTGTTACATTTGTTCGCGTTGCGTCACTAATGCGACGCAATTTCGCAAACCTTTCGCATTTCCATATGATTATGCGATTCCATCCGGTTTCATCGCGAATACGAATTCGTTTGAGCTTTCGTACCGGTGTATCATTTTGCAATGCGAATCTGAGGATTTTAATACCGCGCGTAACGTCGCGCGGGTTCGCTGGTGTCGCCTTACCTCCGTTAATTATTATTAAATTAGCTTTTTGCGTTAAGGTATATGAAGAGCATTTTTTAAAACAAAATCTATTGAAATCAGTACTCAATGGGTTTAAATACGTATTATGAATAATATTAAATACAAAAAATATTGAATATTATAAAAAACTGCTTTTCTCGATTGAGTCAAAAATTAACTTATTATGCTATACATAATGAAATGTAAATAGAAAAAGTTAATTTGAGCTGAACTCAAAATCAGTCATATAATTTCGATGTGGTAATTCGAATACCTGTAATACATACACTCAAAAAATATATTTAAATACTTCTAACTCTGTTTGATTTAATATAATCTACTTTTATAATTTCTTTAAACACTAAAATGGATTGTATTAACACTCTATACAATCCATATACATATACTTATATCCATACTTGTTCTAAAAATTTACTTAACGTGACTCTTAAATTGTATATGATCCAAGTAACTCGATTTTGATCAACCCTAATATTGAATTGCAAATACTCGTTTGGTTTTTTTTCACTGTACACGTACCAAAAACAGCATAAACGGAACGCTCTTGGTTGACAGCTTCTCCCTTCAAAACGCAACGCGCGGCACTATTTTATAAGCATCGCGGATAAGCCACATAGATCAGTGGTAACACTCGAGAGACCAATTTACCGAACGACCTCTTTGCCGACCTCTCTTCTCTCGCGATTGACTCGCGCATTTACGTACAGGCGAGATGTACACATATTTGTTATAGTTCATGGATAATGGTTAATGGATCATTCTTCATCAGCCTTAGTTTATAGTTACTCGTTTATGGTTAACGGTTAATGGATCAGATTGAGTTTATGATTGGCTGCTTTTTACGGTTAAACATTAAAAATGAATAGTGCACGTATTAAGATCGAGACTTTTTCCCGCGCGCAAAATAATTATAATAATACGAAAAATTGCATTTAACTTTACGACGCTGCGCCCGAGAAAAATGCATACTTTATTTTTATGTCAACGTATTAAGGTAACTGTTTTTTTGTACTTTTATTTCATTAAAAAGGCGAGACCCGATTCGACGCATCGATCACGAGCACTTTCTATGCACAAATGAAACACCGCGATTTACGAGCGATATTTTTAGCGATCGGCAAACATTCCGAATCGACGTACCACGTGGCATTAATTAATGCCATAATAGACTGATTGCTAACCTTAATTCAATTTTCAATGGTCCGTATATTACGGCGCGGAATAAACAATGCATATTGTGGCACGCGCAATATATTTAAGCGCATGCAACATTGAAAATAATCTCCGGCTGATATCACTCGAACGACTTTCCTTTGCATCAAGAGTACGGCACTTTAAATGAATTAACATAAGAAATGGTGCGTCCATTGTGAACCCGGTTGGAATAAAGCACGCGTATTGTGGTATCCTTTGTTTTAATTAACTTCAAATTACAAAGTGAGCAAAATTTCTCGCTCCATTGGCTTCCATCATAAAAAACAATTTTACAACTAATATATTTTCTGTTATAATGACAGATCATTATCGGAACCCATTGTTATATTTGCATAATTATTATAATAACTATTCACGTTACAACCGGTGCAATGTTATTCTGAAAATCCACATCGCGACGATTATAAAATTCCAACTGCTTTTTAATTGCGTGCAATAATTCGCAGGGAACGAATCGGACAATGTGGCGCGCTTTTTTTCTAAACTGCGAAAAGCAAAGAATAATATATTTGCGGAATATTGGACATCGAAATCAATTAAATACGAATCCGGGATTTTTGCGCAAATAGCCGGTCGAAGGGAAGAATTCGAAGACGAAAAACCGACGAGCCGATTAAGACGCTTGGAGTAACGTCCGACGGTTTGATTAGCTGACAAAAGTGAAAAGGAAATCTCAGACGTTCCGCGTGAGAATGATCGGTTTAAGATTGCAGTTGTTCCTGAATGTATTTATCATATGCAAATGCGTTTGATTAAAATTTCTTTAAAATATGGTATATCTCGGGCTGTACGAATTACGTATTATGCAACGCATTGTTTGCGTTAGATTTAAGACATTTTCCGTTTATTTGTTCACATGACGATTCGAAGGTTCATAAAGAATCGAAACAAAAATGCGAGACGTCTTA
The DNA here is from genome assembly GCA_022817085.1 of Psilanteris sp. ZL-2020. Lineage (NCBI taxonomy): Eukaryota > Metazoa > Arthropoda > Insecta > Hymenoptera > Scelionidae > Psilanteris > Psilanteris sp. ZL-2020. Next base: position 32,498 of record JABFQC010000118.1, read on the forward strand.
TTTTTAAGTAGCCCACGTAATCTCGTTCGTCCGATTGATAAGCGTGGGTGTACAGTACCCGCATGCAATTTAGCGACCACGCGAGCATTTCCGACAATCGTAAAGAGAACGCACCGATCGGTTCTTTGTTGTTACGATTCCCACCCAAACATGTTCATATTAATTTTCTTAAAATAATACCGATTCGCTTATTGTTCGAGTATATAACGTTACAAAAGTAACTCTGCGATGCATGTGTCTTTATATATTATTCGAATATCGAAACTGGCCCGAGTGGAAATTCAAAGTTTGATTTTTAACATCGAAACGTCTAAAATTTCCTGTTCAGGGTTGAATGAATGCAGAATCGGTTCCATCAAATGACACATGAAATGTAAAAAAGAGTATAAAAAAAACAAAAATATATAATTTTTAATAATAAAACATATATTTATTGATAAAATATGCAAATATCTATTGTTAAAAGTTTAAACCAATAAGTTTAGTATCTCGAAATTAATTAATAATTTTAATAACATAAAACAAATAAAATAACGTAAGCTGTATAGTTTGAAAGGATCGTTAAAATTGTAATATCAAATTTAGATCCGATTTTGAATCTCCTTAACCTACATAAGAATTTGAAGCTAAATTTTTATGTTTAAAATAGTATTAAATATCGATCCGGGATGTTTGAGAAAAAAACCCGTCGAAAAACCATAAAAAACCTCCAAATGAAATCAAACACAATCTTGCAAACAATTACAACCACTTATCAGTCGCTCATCCCCAGTACAAGTATTTTCACTCGAATCACAACTGTTCGCTTCAATTGGTTTGCCTCGCGATTTCAGCAACATCACAGCACGTTCGAATCCGGCCCGAATTGAGAATGAATAAATATCAGACGCAAATATATCTCATAGCCGGCACGCTGATAAATTATTCGTAGCGCGCGTAATTGCGAAGAAAACTCAATGCCTCGAGCGGCATTAATTTCTTATAGAAGCTGTAATTTTAATCTCGCAGAAATCTTCATCAAGATAACGATAAAGGCAAGAAAAACATTGGACAAATTTTTTTTCGATTTCTACAAATGTCTCGCGCTTCATAAGTGTTTAAATAAATTGGCCGCTACACGTACGGGCTCGTGATTATGTAATTATGAATAGCTGAAGACGTCGACGTAAGCCGCAAAAAATAATTGGCACGATTAATCGCCTCTTGTGCGAGCAATTAACACGTCGATCACGCACGCCTTTGACAGCCAATCGACAGCGTCGTGGTAGCAAAAGCCGGTTGCAAAAATCGACGGGCTATTAGATTCGGTATTTCGCGAAAAAGAATTCGTCTTCCATCTCTCGGCCGCGATATCGTTCGATTTTCATATGCAGCCATTACACAAGATGCATGTACGGCTCGTTCGCGTGCAATGGTATTATTCAAATACGCTGCTCATTATGTAAGTGATCGTTTGAGGTAGCTGATTGTCGAACAGCCGAGCAGAGGATTGTGCGGCGGAAAAAAAGCGAGATGCCGACAAACCTGCTAAACCTACACTACGCCTATTCCGGATGCGATCTGATCGGGATGCCATTAATAATGACGCACTTACTGATCCTATGGCAGGTGGTAGACCGCATGAAAGTCACGACCTGACATTTAACTGTGCGCGCGCGTGCGCGCGTCGCTGCATTGAAAGCTGATCGCGAAGTGATTTTTGCACGTCGCGAACACCTGAGATACGGCGGAGACGAGATAAATATGAGGAGGAAATAATATCCGTTGCAAAAAAATTGCAGATTATTGAACATGCGCCGTGAATGGCGACCAGGGAAAAAGTATTGTCAGGAAATATTAATGAGTAGGTTATAAAATTGATTAGGCTGGCATTTATTTAACGCTTGTTCATCCCGGACTGTAATTTTTTGAAGTGCGAACACGGAATAGTTCAAGGGTGGAGTTGAATGCAGACGCGGCACAATGGACGGAGCGAGAAAAAAATGAATCAAGCAAAGGTAAAGGGGAGTTGAACTGGAATGATCGACTTAATTCGCGTTGCGGATTGAGTGGGTTCTTCTGGGGCGGCGATACCAACTCGTTGATGAAGGAGAATTTGTTGCAAATTGGAAAATGGAATTAGAGTAGTGGAAGTTTTAATGAAATTTCATATTCGTATATACGGTTTTGTTTGTTCAGGAAGAAGAGATAGGAGTGTTTTGTTTGCTTTCTATTTTGCGGATAAAATTCAAAAACAAAACTTAAACTACTCCTGTTGCATGATATCTTGTCGAATGTGCAATAGTTGACCGAACAAATACAAAAACTATATAACGAATCTAAAAATATAACCGAGAGTTAAAGGTTCCTGATATACAATCTATCATAACTCCTTTGCTTTTATAGCTACCTCCGTGTTTTATATTTCAAATCGTAATACTCTCAGCACTTCAAGAATTGTCTATTGACATGAAGTCGCATCTATAATAGTTTATCCAAAAATCAAAAAAATCGTCTGGGAAAGTCAAAAATTCAACTGCAAAATGAAGGTTTTTGTGATAAAAACTCGATCACAACTCTTTTGATTTTGCAGCTAATTTCACGTTCTACTTTTGAAATAATACACTTACAACACCATAACAATTCTCCTGTGACATTGAATGGTATCTACAATGGTTTACCCTAAAAATGAAAAAAAAACCACCCAAAACATCCACAAAATGCGTACAGGTTAACCCAAAAAACCAACCGCCAAACGAAAGCATCTGCCGTACAACCGAAGATACAACCCATTCATTGGTTCCAAAACCAACACCGATGCCAACGCACCCAATTTGTCACCTTATCAGTACAGACTCGGTCGACATAATTACAGCGCCGCTTTCGCGACACTACTGAAATAGGCCTGGAAGGGTTAACGTACTAGACCGGAAGGCGAGAACTGATGAGGTTAACGGAGATCCTTCAATGACGAATGCCCAAGGCTTTCCGCTGGCGCCAGACCGGTGTTTCCAAGCCTGTCATTAGCACACGCACTCATCCGTTGCACGCACAAACTCTCGTGCGTGTGCGCACGTGCAACCGCACGTGGATCGCGTGGGACTTGACGACAATGAGTTCGACCAATTCCAAGCTCGCTTGACGTTTCTTTCTTCAGTTTATACGATTGATCGTTAAATACCTGCGCGACTCATGAATTATCGAAGTCGCCCTGGCCACCGGAGGACGACGGTTCTCCATTTTTCGTGCGCGCCAAACCGCGTGGACCCGGCGCAGAAACGCGTCGCGAAACCAAACGGCAGATGAAATAAGGAAAATAAAAAACCGGACAAAAAACCCCCCGAATCAATCGGCGCAAAACTCGCGGCGCAAAAAACCGCGCCAAAAACCGTGAATGACGAATTAATGGTTCGCCTTAATTTCTTGCAGAGACGGTCGAATCAAAGTCTGCACGGGATATTTTAACGAAACCGCTGATTTAACGCATACCTATGTAAATTCGTCATTTCCATTTATATTTATATTTCATTCGGAATCCATTTGCTCGTCCCGAGAACTGTTTCATCGGCAAATTTATGAACGCTCGGATAATTGCCCGACGAAATCACGTAACAGCAAAGGGCATATATTCAAATTTCGCCGAGTACTGTACGGACGTGTCGCAATAAGAATCGAAATCCAAAGATTAAAATTCATTGTGGTGGTTCGGAAATGAGCCGCACGCTGCGCCGGTGATATCTGGTTTCACTCGAAAACCCGATTGGTGGCGCGACGCCGACGACGCGAGGAGCCGCGCGGATCTGCGGAATCTAAAATTTCTCTTATTCCTCTCGCTAGAAAAAGGAGCAAAATAAAAAGTGTACGCGCGGTTAAATAATGGTCGAATGGCTATGAGAATCCCTGCTGGCAGAGCACACACGGAGCGGTAAGAGATGTGGACCCAGTAGAGCGTCGATGCGCGCATGCCCCATTACTTGTGTCCACAATGTCGAGATATTAACCTGCTTCACCTGAGAATGCCCTCCTCTCTTTATCTGCCGTAAGAGGGGCATGAAACGGCAAGAAGAGTGGACCATACATTACCTCAGCTCACTTTACGCAGCATCTCGCGTCTTTCTCTCGCGCGCTCGCTCCGCACTGCCAACTACGCTGAGCCACTTGTCCTGGAATTTCCGGAGACGAGTACAGGTCGAGGAGCTCGCGGCCGGGCTCTTGTAACTCAATGCACACAAAATTTCTCCGACCTTTTAGCCTGTTTAGCTATGTGGCATTGGACAAGGACAGCGCGCCGCGCTCTCGTTGTATGCCGATGCAACGACTCCGCGATTCATTGACCAAAATTATGCAAATCGCTCGGCGATTTGACGCATGAATTGAGCCGCTGTCGCACGCGCGCCTCGTTTAATTTCGCCCCCCCCCCCCCCCCCCCCCCCCCGCCCCGCCCCCCACCCCCCCCCCCCACGCCCCGCCTGAAAAGGGAAACGGAGTTCAAATCGCATTTAGGAGGCCGCGGGGACAGCACAACGGGGATCGCGTTTTACACTTTACTGTTTTATATATATACACATATTTTTTTTTTTATTTGATGTAACATGACTT
>JABFQC010000119.1:0-37073 GCA_022817085.1 Psilanteris sp. ZL-2020
CAAATCTTTAGATGATGTTTCAATGATTTTTTATAAATCTATAATTTCTTATTTCTGTGATCTATTAGGAATACGTTTATGAGGGATCTTCTTTGATCACTCGCGTATCATTAAATTTTCACTCGGGAAACTACGGCGCAATCATATAATGATGCACCAGGATATTTCTGCGCAGATTATTATCATACTGTATTATAATAATTTTAAAATGAAATCATTTCTCCTCACATTAAAGTACAGTGTAATAAATATTATATTAACTTTTTTCTCAGTGCATATATTTGCCGTTTTTTAATATCGGTAAATTACCAATTTTTCTACATGGGTAGTTTGAAGAATTGAAAATTGTATAATTGACAATCTTGGATACAAGAAACTGACAAATTGTTTATAAATTGTTAACAAAATAATTTTCTAAATTTTGTGCATTTCCTACAAAATATATAATTCTATTGAGACATATTTTATTTACAAACGTACAAAACTTGCTAATAATATTTTTTAAGTTAATTTGTTTTAAGAAGATGCCTCTTATTAAGATTATCAGACCGAAAAACCTAAATTCAATTCATTATTTTTGAAACTGAACTTACTGTATTTTAAAATTGATGGATTTTCTACTAACAGAAACTTAATTTTATAAAACATATTAATATATTTGTGTATATTGATTCTCTAGAAGATAATCTGCAAGTTTTATTTATAAAATTAATATTAAGTTTTAATATTAGTATAACTTTTTATATATATATAATGTTGATTTGCCTGCTAATTGTGAATAGCAGTTACAAGTACACTACTACATTATAGAAGCTTTAATGTAACTGCTGAATTTTATGTCAAGAAAAAAATTCGTATATTGAATAAGGAATTAAGTTTTTGACATATGCAATAATGTGAGAAACCAGCACATGATTCTGGAATTCTTATGCAAGGTCGCACTTTGGACACAACCTCTGGTGCAGTAAAGGGTTGACGATAAACTAAAATTTAGGGGAGCGCGCAATCTGTGATTCAGCGCCATTAACCACAAGTTCCTGTGGTTACAGGATATTCGCGGTCTTACTCTCGAGTTAGCATGTTCGAGAATACACTTTGAACTAATTTAGTCACGCGACAACTTATCGCCATCGTTGCTATATTAGACTATAATAAGCTTGTAATGTAATTGAATAGTTCTTATTTTATTCGTATAATGGTTCAAAATAATATTAAACCGTCATTATTATTATGTTATAATTAATATACGCGAATAATAATAATCCAAGCTTTCAGTTGAAGCTTCCAATAGTTTTTTGATACTATAATTCAAGATCGCATATGAGGTCTAAATTTCTGGATATAGATGTATAGAACTGGCGACTGTTCCATTTGCATACTTCAACGATTCCAGCGGTTCCAAAGCATCCCACTACGATGACTTAGTTCTACCCACCGTCTTCGATGCAAATTACAATATTCCCCGACGAGTTTTACAAATACGAAAATATATGTGACTTTTAATCAAAATAAAAGTTTGACATTTCTTCTCTCTTGACTGTGATAAATGAATTATGGAAGTAAAATAATGTAAATGCGTACTGAAAAAAAAAGATTATCTGATTTAGTTAATATTTGTCTACTTTGATAATAAAGGGTAAATTAAAGCGGACAGACAATGTGATTATCATACGTTGACAAGGTTTTTAGTAAGTCTATTTAAAATCAGAGGTTATAACATAAATAGTAAAGTGCTAAATAAGTTTCAAATATATGTTATATCAATATACAATAAAATTAATATACTTAATTTTAATTAAGTAGTCGTTTTATTTTATGTATCAAAGAATTACGGATAAAAAGATTGTATAAAATTGGCACACACTGCTCGTTGCTTACAAATTGTCTATTATAAATATTTTAAACTGTAATTCAAACAAGCTTATTGTATGAATCAATAAATGTTATATTATAGAGAAGTATTCATATTTAGTTTTACTTGAAATAAATATTAACAAAATAGAGCTATTAAGTGTGCATAATTCTGTTAACGTATTCGTTATTGATTTTTATGATTAAATTTTAAATTTTATATTACAATATACGTTATGGTTATCGGATTTTTATATATACATATAAAATTCATACAAGTTAGCAATTTTGAAAATTTGATCGATATTTAGTCTATCAATATTTCCAAGATTATACCACGAGAACAGATAAATAGTAATAATGAAATAGGAAATGTCGAAATTTAGTTAGGTATTATTATAGACAAACGTTTTTTTGCGCGATTTTAAACAGATAACATAGATTATCATTACTGTGCTTTATTATATTGAAAAAAATAATTTTACAAATTTTCCCAGACTAGGTAAAAAAAAATAGGAAACGTAGTCAAAAATTTATATAAATGTTAAATCATATCACTATTTGTATAAGGTGAATAGTAATTTTTGTGAAACATTTAGAAAAAAAAACTATCATAATTTATCACATTCATTTACATTTCGAGCTTTTATTCTATATTCTAGTATGCACTGGAAAAAGTAATCTTATGAATTTTACCAAACTAGATAATAACAGTAAGAAAAGTGAGCAAAACTGTAAATAAACATTAGACGATATAATTTTTTTTTATCAATTGTTTGCTAATATGTGACATATTTTTAGAAATTTTTAACTATAATTTATCATATTATAATACATTTTTGCCCATTATTATTCCTACTGTTATTATTTAGTTTGGTAAAATATTTAAGATTATTTTTTTCAATATATTTTACAAATTTTTTCATTTTTTTTGTATTTTCAATTTTTTTCAGTTTTTACAAAATAACACAAACAGCCAAAAACCAAAAACACCTCTTTTTACGGTAATTGATTTTCGTTTTGACAATCTTATTGTCAGACACTTAAAAAATTCTATTCACCGTTGAAACACCGATTGTCCCGGACAACAGTATTTTTTTCTGTCCAACGTATTTCTCAAACACCGTTACAAAAAAGCCACGTTTAATCATTGTTCGAACGTTTATATTTACTACAAAGTATATATTATATGTCGCGAGGTAAAATTTTTCCACGAGTAGTAGACTTTATCGTAATTAAAGTTTTAGTCATTTTGTGAGCAGATTTCAGCGAAACTGTAATGAAAAACTTCTGACTTATAATCGCATTATGTCTTAAATAAACGCCAGTCTCTGCAATTGACTCACATATGAAAAGCCTCATAAACGTGTGCGAAGCGAAAAAAGACCAACGCAGAAGGGTGATGTATCATAGCAGGAGGGTGTGCAATGCATCACAATTTGACGCGAGGAATCATCAGTTTTTCTCCTTTACTTAAAGCATTTCGCGTGCGAATGAACTCGCAATCGATATAATCTATGTTTGATCAGATTAAATGTTATACGCAGGATACTGTGGTCCAGACTCGCGATACGGATCCGGATGAAAGAGGCTTAAATTCACCGTGCCGTAAAATAACATTGTCCCGTGGTTCGCAGGAGAAGGTGGAGAAACGAGGAGCGACCTCCTTCTTTATTTTGCAACGCGTCCGACGTAGTTACGTTAAGTACCACCTCAACAGCGCGGCTTGTCTGCACGGGACAAGTTTCGCACAATGTAACAGTGTGCATGCTTACAGTAAACTTGCAATTTGTTCGAACGTACTTTTTGCATCCCTTTCTTTCACTCTCGTTCCGTCACTCCCTCTCTTTAGAGATTATTGCGGCGAGCAATATTAAACGACAAGTAAAAAGACAACTTTCAACGGCGGATTACTACGGTGCACCGCGTTGTTCCGTGAAATTGATAAAGCGATATTTTTACCGTCCCGCAGATTAGATACCCAACCCCCAAGATCTCTTTCATTTTGTTCGATATAATGGAAACTGTCACAAATTTTAGAATTCAAACTATCTTCTTAAAATCGATCAGCGTAAAATTGAATGATCAAAATATAAATAAACGAAGTAGCCGTTATGATAAGTATAGAAAAACATATGGATATATTTTCAATTTAATCTTAGAAAGGTGTAAATGGCGCCAATATATCATTTTACAATTTGCTATATTTTTAACTAACAATTTGACGAAGTTACCATGAACATTTTTTATTTTGAACAATTTTGAATAAACTTTTTGTCTATAATTCATTTTCCATATTGAATATATATATATAAGTAATTAATATTGATAACTGATGCAGCAGTTATTCATATAGTATATATATATAGACATTTCAAATTCTACTGGATAAGCAATAGGATTCAATTATTTAAACAAGTTTAGTGCAGACACTGAAGTTAAATGCTGTAAAGTAAGACTTTCTTATTGGATCAAATGGACTGCAACCAAGCTGTACGCTAAAGTTGACTTGGTCACTCGGCTCCTGTCTCAACGCATGAATGTCTTCATGCCTTATTTCAAGCACCCCTCAACAGACTTTAACCCCAGGCAGTTTTTACGTCAGCAAACCACGTCGAGTGTCTCGATATCATTTTTGCCGAAAATCTACTTTCTATATACATTTTCGCGTCTTTCCTATTTCCACTTAATAATACGATTTTACGCTTTATCTTCTTTGCTTTTCTTCGTATATTGCGGAATTACCCTCTTTGGTCGTGTCCTCTTTGGAAGGTCGTAACTGACCATAAGATTTCTAAGTTCATATTCAAGTCGGTTTTAAAATAGTGGCTATTTGTTTTTAGTTTGATCAATTTCAAGTTTTCAAGTATATTAATAACAACAAAATTGAAGACAATTCTTCTTATGATAAGAATTCACCATTATTTTTGCATTCGATGAATACAAAAAGATTAAATAATAGTAAATACGTTGCCATATATTGAAATATCTTGAAAACATAGCAGAAACGCCTTTCATGATGAACGAAAGAAGCGTTTTTTCAAATTCGATTTTGTGTTCCATCTGAGACATCGAACATCCCCAAGGGTGTCCACTTTTCCTGTCAATAAGGCAATTCGCTGACCTAAATTGTATCGTACCCTTAGAAGAATAGTTTTCGAGATCAAGACTGCATCGAATGAAAAATATTGTGTGGCGACTGCTTTATGAAAAAAAAATCATGGAAGTGTTGGAAACGACTATCGTCTTGTCGTAACTCAGATGGAAAATTCAGGTCGATGACGCGTGGACATGCAACTCATTGTGACTGAACTGCCTCTTAAAATTATATTCTCTAGTAGTAATACGTTCGAAGGTGACATTTAGTGTGACACATTAAAACTAATAATATGCTTGTAATAATTATAAATTTCATTGTTCTACGTAAATTATTATTAACTTTTTAACTGTATTACACTTACAGTTCACGCCTGAATCCATTTAATTTAATTCTTTTAATTTTATTGTAACATCTTTGAAGAGATATAAATATATAAATAGCAAGGGGATACACGTTAGGTCAGATTTTTATCTGACCGTAAAATAAATCCTATCGCTGCGGTCGGAGGCTAAAAAATATTTTATGAGCTGCTTATACGTTCCAGCGGTCACCCCAAAAGTGAATCCAATTTTCTCGATAGCATCTTTAGGAGGGATCAGGTGTCAGAAAGCGGAAGACCAAGTCCGGTCTACAATTTTCACACAGACTTGAAGCTATCAATATATTTTTATACATGCTTAAAAAACTATTTGCTTGATTTATTCCATTGGCATTCATTTGAACGATTATTTCTTCAAGATATAATGGTATAGTCATTAATTGTTTCCCAAATGCGCGATACAGTTTTTGTTATAAAATATATTTTGTCAATTAAAGATGGTATCGGCGCATAAAAAATTGCCATATTTGAGGCTTCCAATAGGAATTTACTTTAAAATTTAAGATAAGATTCTTTACTGTACCCGTGAATTAACCCTTGATTTTTGCACATTACTCTCTGTTAAATTTTCTTGAGATAAAGGGGTTATATTTCCGACTATCTTAAAGGCATAATGGTATAAGACGAAGGGTACTGTTTATAGAGAACTGTAATGGAGCATTTCGTGACTGCGTCACGTTCATAATTTATAACTTCTTTTATTTAGAAAAATGATACCTGAAAACAATGGTGAATTTAATTTTTTTATATCCTTTAGCTTTAGAGAGATACAAAGTTCGGATTCACTATGATAGCGTTTGTTAATGGCGTAGAAATTTTATGATTAAAATTATGACGGTCGTGTTTAAACTAATATTTTCAATCCTTCATGAGCAGAAAAAAGAAATACATAATAGTAGAACTCTGTTATTGTCGTAGAAATAACTGCGTATTGAATACTTTCAAAGAATCGTATGGGGGTTTAATTTTATATATAAATCTTTAGATATTTAAAACTATGCGTTTTCTTGTACGCAGAAATATAAATTTAGAATTATTTATTCATATATAATTATTTTATTCCTAATAAAGTTCTTTCTTTTTAATAAATTAATCACATTGAAGTGTTCCAAATTATTTCATATATTCTTCATTCAAAATAGTATGGAGTAATTATAAAATGCAGGGTATTTGCTGTAGAAATTGTTAAAAAATGAATTAAAACAAAATATTATATAAATTAACGAATTTATTAAATTTTATACAACGATACAGTAAGAATTACATTTGTGGATTGCAAAATTGATTGTAACCAAACAATACTCGTGCTGCTTTTAAGAATAAAAAGTATATATATACATTAAAGATATTAATGTTAAGTAGAAATTCACTGTATACGATATCACATTTGAAACGGCAGCTGCGTTGTTCCGTGTTGCATACGTATCTTTTGCGCGCGAGAACATAACACCTTGCGTCTCTCAACTGCAGAGACTAGTCGTAGAATGTATCAATATTCATCAACGTCCTATGTTCAGTTGGCTCAAATTCGAGGATTAGCCAGAAACTTCGCGCTCTGCCCTCCGTGTCTCGATACGTATGAATCCTTCCCCAAACTCACTAGTTCTCGCACACATCCACCCACAGCATCCTAATCCGGGCCGGTGTGACGTCATATTGCATAACAATTAATCAACTGGCGATAACAGCTAGCGCGAAACCACGAGTCTACGGAGTGAGAAGCCCTGATAATCATTTTACCGGGCAGCTTAAAGTGCCACTAGTTAACTCTAAGCCGATTTAAAAGCGATTTCATATCCGCCGTGTTACATCTACTACTACATTTTCACCTCGAAAGCTCGTATTCTTTTTTGTCTTTGTGATTACTACTCATTTTTCCCCACCTTCATACTTTAATTTATTTCATATAAATATATGTGATATATGACGTTTAATTACAACAAGCGTAATTCCGTACTTCCATGTAACAACGAATGTCCTTACGGTAATAAAGTAATAATATTGTTTCTATAAAATCAAACTAATTATTACTATAGTAAATTCGTGCTTTGGCTATGACATTGACAAAGTTAGTAAAATTCTCCGAGTGATCTAATATTTCCAATGTTCGTTAAAAAGCTATTCGATGATTTCTAATTTGATACCCCATGAACTAATTTGATTTCTAATTTGATAGAATTGGATTCCTTCTATCAATATACAGAAATATATATTATTTTCAACCTCGCAAAAAAAATTCACATAATGATAATTTTATTTAAAAAACCATCGGATTTCAATGCAATTTAAATCTTTAGCGGCAATTGCTAATATAAACGATGGTTTTAATATTAATATTTTGCTAATAATTACAAATGAGAAATTAAATTATAAAAATACAAGAGATGAAACAAGATATTGTTGTAAGCTGTTATTATTAATTAAGATATATTAATTAAATACGAATAATATTAAGCTTCACTCAGAAAGATACTATTTTATTTTTTAAACAATTAGTCTTATAATTAATTGAATTTTATAATGGAAAACATTATTTTCAACTTCGTTTGTTTTTTGTACCGATTTGTTACAATATTTGAATACAGAAAATCAATACATATTTGGTACTCAATCTTAATACTGGTACTGTATTGTTAATCTAATTCAGTACCAACCATTATAAAGTAAATTAATATTCAAGGCAAAAATTAAATTCCAACGTAATATCGGTTCGATATTTGATTATATGTAATGATTTTTTCACTGTTTCTGTTTCGTGACAATATCGATGATCAGCTTATTATTCATTATTTTTAAATACAGAATTGTCCTACATCATAATCTTAAAACGATCGAACTAAATTATTTAAATATATATTTTTTAAATTAAGTACGAAAATCAAAGTAAGTAAAGAAAATCAAACTCTAGACTACGGTGTAAAAACAAATATGCTATTTAATCTTTTTGTGTTAGATCTTCCGCTTTGTAATATTGAAATAGTATTGAATTTTGATGGTAAACGAGCAACCGTAAAGGTTTATAAAGTTATTGTACTAATCAGTATTTGAAAATTTATACTTCGGTACTGAAATAGTATATGGAAAGCTTAGTTTGTTGAGAATATCAATAACATTACCGTATCAGTAATATAAATCTGTAATATTTCATCAATTAAATAATGATATTCTAGTATACAGTTATTGTATTTAAGTTTAGTATGTAATTAAAATTTGTCTCTAAGTGGTATTACTCTACAGTAATGGTACTATACTGTAACTCTGTTTATCGCAGTTCGATAACTTACGAGTACCAAGGTAATACACAAATGAAATCGGTTCCTTATTGAAAAAATATAATTTTCGGTATACTTTGAGGAATACTTCAGTAAAGTAATATTTTAAAAAATGAATATAGTTCAAAATTGCAGTACTGTAAATATAGCAACATAATACTAATTACTAAGCAACTAATAGCATTCTGTAGAAATATAAATATAATTCAGATGACGTTACATTACTAAATTAGTATTGTTACAGTAAATTTACAGTACTGGAGTTCGCTACTGTATAATTAAACAAATAGTAATGTTACAATAAATGTACTTAAATTAGATATATAAATTACTTCGGGTCTATGGTACGAGGATATTATTATTTATGTATTACATTGGTACTTATAATGTACTGGATTTTTTTATTAAATAATAAAGTTTTTCAGGATTGGTATTGTACTGTAGTCCTAATTAAAATTGGTATAATCAAAAATGTACTGTAACAGCTATTATTAAGTAGTAGCGCAGTACCGACTATTAACTACATTTCTACACCGCGATGCGACTCTGGGACTGTAATGAAACAGTACGTATAATTCAATCTGATTTTATCAAAAAAATCATATTAAGATACGCAGTGCAACCATTACTATTTTAGTACTATTTCTATACTGATATTTGAAATTCGAGTTTATATACTGGCACAGTACTTAGTCGTTATTCACTACTGGCAGTTTACCGACAATTCCTACCTGAGTAATTTACGTATAAGGAATATTGCCGTAAGAAACTCTGCCCGTACAACAATGATTGTAATCGGGATTCGATTACGCTGAAAAAAGTCATGTAAGTATTTGGATGATAATCTGGGGATATGCGTGCAAATATTGTAACTCACACAATACAATAAATATCCATTAAATTTATTCAATATATTTTTCATCGCTACTATAATTTGATGATTAATTTTTAATAGTTCACTTTATTATACATGTACTTAGGTTATCATATACATTTTTATTACATTTTTCTTGACATAAAAATGTGTATACGTTACATACGGATGGTTGATTGACAGTTAGTTGATAATATGGTCAGTCAACCATTGCCAATTACGGGCCAATATTGGACCATTTTTTTCTTTGCGGGTATTTATTCTTATGTAATATATAATGTATATAAAATATTATTAATTATATTCATATCTATCATAATCCAATGCATAAATTTAAGTCCAAAATATGTACAACTTTGTTAACCGTATGAACTTACAATTAGATTTATAAATTAATTTATAATTTTGTATTAACTTTTTGTATAGTAAAAACAATAACGACTATTATTATAATCAAATATCTCATGGGATGTCCAAGTCATGGTTTGATTTCTAACCAGGTCATGGTTAATTGAAACCAAGTTTTATAAACGTTATATTATGGATTGTCCTGAAAAGGGCTGCTTTTATTAGACTTGAAATTTATTATTTTGCTTAATTCTGAAAATGACTGATTTATTTTATTCTTTAAAGATCTGATCACATTGGAATAGATAGATTTTGAAAAAACTATTGAATAGGAGGGATACTTGTGAGGAAGGGGTAATAAGGTTTAAAGGACTTTCGTCAGGAAAAAGAATGTCGCGCTGATCCATAGTAAGGACTTTTTTTGGTATTAGAGATATAAGAAATATATGAAAATTGTACGAGCTACTGATAAATATAAATTATAGATATATACCATGCGAATGATATACCAATATCTGTTTTTCTAATCTAGTACTGGTTTAAAATTACCTAGTATACATCGGAAATAAAATTTTACGAAGCTTTAGTTTTACTGAACAGCTGATATTATTTCTGCTGAACAGCGCATGTAAGATTCGGTGCGAAAACTTGATCTAATGCTGGAAACGTCACTTTACAGGTTGCGTCCCTAGCGGGAATTCTTTGGCCCCCAACTTCACTCCTTTAAAATTATAACAAAAATATTATACGGAATCAAGGGGTCCTATTACCTTATTTTGCGAGCGAGTTGTGGAAATAAGTTGATGACATTTAGCCCCGTTTACCAAAATGTTGACTACTAAACATTTAAGATTTATTTGTTTCATAACTATACATAAATCTATTGTACTTTATCTTATCGATAGCGAGATATATAGAAAGATCCATAGAAAGCTTTAAAATCACCATTTTTAAAAGTATTCAGATGATAAAACAATTTTACTACAGGAATAAACTATTTAAAAATAGCTTATGGTATTTCCCTATCAGCGAATATTATTTAATATGCATAGAATATTCTAGATACATTATAATATTCCTAGAACATTCTACGAATATTATATAATATTATTCGCTGTTAGGGTCACTTATAATATTGTATTTTATTCTGTTAATCATATAGAAATTTTAATACTGATTCTTTATTTAATTCAAATAAATAATTTCGAGATAAATTAAAATTTTAATCATTTACTCATATGCAGCAAAAGTATACATATAAATAGCAAAAGAAAAGTATCCATGGATTTTACATAACGACTTACTTTTCATAATATTTAATATTTATCCTCAAAACACAACGACAACCAAAAAGTATAATAAAATTTACTAAATGATTAATGCAATCGACGGGACGTTGTTTTTCGTAATTTCATAGATTTACTAATCAAAATTATTATATACTTATGAAAAGTTTTACCATACTTTACTGTAAAAATTCTGATAATTGCATACACATTACATCGTAATTTTTAACGAAACTGTTCTTTATTAATTAATTGAAAAAAGGAAATTTCTATAAATTAATTCAAAATTTTCGCAAACTATTTAACTTATTACAAACTTAAACGATTAACAATTCTACATACCATGCTATATTATGTTATAAATTAAAATACATAAATTACAATAACTATTCATCAACAATATATGTTTACCTTTTGAATTTATTTCATTTCTACATTTACAATTTTTAAATTCTATACTAGCTCTATATTCTTAATTTATAATATTCATCATTTGTTACATATCAAATTTATTACACGTTTTCTACAATAAGTGATAATCATAAAGTTGTAATATAATTTGATCGCTGCAAGAAGTATGGATCAAAATCTGAGCGATATATAAGGGCATCACATCTATTTCATTCGTTAACTTAATTGCTTTATATGTTATAATAATTCTATACTGACTACAAAAAAAAATGACATGAAAACTTTTTTTAAAAAATATCAATAATTAAAATGTTTATATTTCAATTTTCAATAATAAAACCAATGAAAGATTATAATCATTTTAAAAAAAAATTATCCTTTTGTTTACGCAAATAAATGACCAAAATCGATGACGTTAAGAATAACAATGCATAGAATGGTGTACATGCACAGATTTAGTCCAGAAAATGTTATCGGCAATCAAATTACAAGTATATATCTATATATCGTGAAAAGATAACATTACGAAGGATAAGGAAGGGTAAATTTCTTGAGCGATTATGTAAGAAAGTCATAATAACTTTTCAAAAGTAGACATAACTTTATAAGCATATATATCTTTTAGACAAATTAAATAAAACATTATAATAGTACTTATCTTTGTTATAAAAAAAATCATATTTTCATATAACGTAGGTTTAATTTATGACATTCGTGAAACTATTTTTAAAACCTCAAAAAAATGTAAATTAATTTATCTATTAAATTTGTTTACGAATGAGTATATATAGTATACTAGTGAACGACATAGTATAACACAATGAATATAATAATAATTTGTTTCTTAAACATTATCAAAACAAATATTTTTAATTGGATTTGTTGTTTTATAATAACAATATCCATGTTATAAAAAAAAAGTTTCATTTTCTTAATAGTTATAAGTCATTGCACATGTGTCAGAATCGATTAAACTGCAAAGTCGTCATTATAATGTACAGTGGCAGCAGACACATGCTAATACATAATGTTAGTCACAAACAACTGTTTATCCAGCCCCAAGTTAAGTACACCTATTCTCTATATAGAACCCCACCTCCAAATGTTAGCTCCAAGCTTTATCTTTAAATACAGATTGTTTTCAAAGAAATCCATGCGTCAAACTTTCATGAATGTATTTAAATCCTAACCTTACAATAGATAAGTAAATCCCTAATTTTTAAAATAAATACAACCTTAAAATAATAACATTATACTCGAAAATTATTTACTAGTGTATATTATTATTTACACTATTTTTTATGTAACTGTACTTTTTCGATTAAACTTTCTAAATATAAACATGAACATTTTTGTATTAACGTAATATTTAATAGTATTTTTTAATATTTTACAAACTACCAGTTTATTTAGTAAAAGGACTAACTAATTTAAGGTCAAAATGAAGAAATACAAAGACGATTTAAAAATATGTTGTTAAGTTATGATTAATGTCATTTAAATCATTTTTATAATAAAGCTTTGGCAAGTAGTCTATTTTAGTAGATTGCTGATTGAAGACAGATGCACCGAACGGGGGAGGTGCACTATAGTGTGTCCATGAGGGTACCACAGTACAATATAACCCCCGCATCACAATAATGCACCGGCTCAGCTACTCTCGATCTCTTCTTTTAGCTCGGTGGGGGACATACCGTTTTGAGAGTCGAAAATCACTCGTCTATGACAAAGACTCGTGTTCAATGTTACCACAAATATGTTGTAAATATTCGAATATATCACATGAATGTATTCCAATTTTACTAGAACGATGCTGGATGGACAATTAGATTTTCAAGAACTTGTATTTATTAATATTAAGTCGCTATAAAATCAGGCTTGAAGAAGGTATAAATAGATATAATTTATATTTAGTTTTATAAATACATTTCAGTTAAATTATTTTTGTATTAAAAATAGCATTATTGTTATGTAACTCACGGAATTAATTTTAGCTCGTGCGTATGCAATATTTATAGAACGCTTGCTTCTGGAATTCCATACACAATGCTTGCACGTAAGTATATACAACGCGAATTTACGACAATTCTGTTAATAAATTGCACGCATCACTAATCATAAATCTCATGATTAAATACTGCTTGATTCATGTTTATTACCCTAATGATATATCATATTATAATGTAAATTCGATTAAATTTAAATTCAGTACCGTCAAAATGTTTCCGTTGGAAGCAATAATTGAATAAAATATAGACATAGATATAGTTCGATTGCAAAATACGTTCTTATAGCGAGCACTTTTTTCTTATTACTGTCGCAATATTAAAGATATAAGAGATGATGAAGAAGTGAAGGGAGAGAAAAGTATAGGGGCTATAAACACTTTGGCCAAGTAAAATCCCGCTCGATATTCAGCCCCTTGCTTTTTTGTTAACCTGCGGGACTAAACGAGTTACGTATTATAGGACGGGGCCCCTTTCTCTTTGATACCAGGTTGTATTTCTGGCGAAGCCATCTGGCGCACTATTATACCAGCATTTTAATTTAATTAACTCCGCGTATCGTGCGAATTCGATCGATATTATCGGCTCTTCCTCGGGATTAAGCATGTAGAGGGACCGCAGAGCAAATCCGAATCTGCCATTTAATTAGGAATTTGGGTGCTCGTGCAAGCAACAGATTTTACGGAAATGCATTTTGCATTGGCGCGTTTTAACACAGTTGCGCAATGCAATTTTTGTTAAATACTCGACTTTTTCACATTGTTTTTCAATATGTTAAATTCATATGAAAATATAGTAATGGAATATGAATTTGAAACACGTATAATGGTAAAAGTAGAAATTAAATGGTAAAAAATGTTGACTGTATTTTATAGAGATAAATCATAAAAATTACATTTGATATATATATATATATATATATATATATATGGTATATATTACTTTATAATATCAAAAATTCAATTCGGCTAATAATGGAATGCTTTTCGAACAATTGCACTTGTAGAAAGTTGCGATCGTAAAAACCTATTTATGAACTACAATTGTGAGGTTATTTACTTTAGCAGGGGCGCAAAATGAACCACAGTTTAGCATTACGAAGGCCCGAGATACATCGTTAGCAACGTTGTCGTAACATATGCGTCAGGCAGTCTCCATATGGGCCAACGTTGGCGAACCCAGAACCCCCACAAGTATGGCACTTCAATAGAGAAAAGTTTGATATCGATTCTTAATCAGCCGTTTTCTTCGTAAATCGTTTTTTATTGGAAAGAATACGATATTATTATTCACGAATTGTACATAATGTTGTACAAAAGTGTAATAATATATAAATCGTAATAAATTTTCAAAAAATACATTGTATGATCCTCTTCTCTTGAACAAGGTTTAAAAATACAAAAAACTGTAAAATTTGTTCTACAACTGTTTCAAATCTAGCAGAATTTTTTTGGTTCTTAAGGCACCATTCTTGAGATAATCAAAATATTCACTAGAAATTGAACACATTTTTACGGTGAAAGAATGAGACTTTAATATAAAAAGCATAGATAATTTATGTCTATGTAAACGGTATATAATTTATCCTAGATTTCGAATCTATGAACTTTAATATAATCCTCAGAATATATTACTTTTAAATTTGCAATCAATTTTTGATAATAACAGATAAGAAGTGTTATTAATTGTGACTATTTAATATGTACGTGCTAAAATCATAACAGTTATAACATCATAACTACAATATTATAGATGCACGTGTTCCGCATGCTTTTGATTATAACACGTTGCGGTCAATGGTAAATTTAAATGCGACCATATGATGCAGAGGGTTTAAATCGAGGTACTGGCACTATATAACTGGAGTTCGACGTGGCACGTTGAAGCCGACCCCCGACGTAACACGGCAAGTGCATGCATGGTGTCTGACACCGCGATGGAGAGAAACGGAAACCCCATAGAGATTCTACGGACTGTGAGCAGGTTGACTAGCTTTGTCCGTGGTCGATGATGACTATGGGGTCGGTCTCGGCACAGATGGGCCGCTAATCTCATTGAAAACTCATGAGCACTCTTGGGTGCAGCAAAAGAGGTGGAAGGTAACGGGGGACGATTGAACCCTAAGCTTGATTCTTTCTCGAGTTCTTCTTCCATTCTATAGGGGCCGAACACTGTGCCAACTACCATATGTCCTATGTACATCCAGGGAATATGTACACATTCGTAAGAACAATTGCAAATGAACTACTTTCAGCTTTGCTCGTAATCTAGCCTAAGTGCTTATAGTATCTTATCACAAACTCATATTAAATTCTATTTAACTGTGTCTTGTTACTTAAAAGTAAATAATATTACCATTAAATTGCAAAATAACATCCGTATTGTTTACTTTTTATTATTTACTTTCAATTTTCAATTCGCCTGAAAAGGATGTTGATTTTTACAATTTTAGAATAAAACGTTTGGAATAAAAATTATATACTGCAGGATATTTATAATTAAATGACATGATAATATGATGTCGTGCCTTTTGACATGAAATATTCATTTTCTCAAATAACTAATAAATTTGACTAAGAATATTTAAAATTATTATTGAATTTATTCATTGTAAATATTCTGAATGTACGTAAACGTCAAATCATCATTGTTCATCAAACTGTAACCCATTAAAGTTGTTGTTAAACCGAGATTTCAAAGTGCTTAAGGATTACATAGAACAACGAGTAGTACGGTCACGCTGAATACTCACGAAATTCTGGAGCATAAAATCCGCGGTTCGTTGCTAACGTTGCGCTACGAAAAGCGTAGTAAACGAGGATGAGTACACTGCTCGAGGAAAAGAGAGACTGCGCCATCAGAGCATACCTTAGTTGTCTGCTCGTAAAGCAACCCCGTATGCCCAGTGTGCGTGCCGGGACTTTCATCTCCTTCTCTCTAACAGCATTTATTTTAAGCTTGAAATATGCATGAGAAATGACCACTAAAGAGTCAACATTAAAGCAATCTTAACGTACCTTGACTTCGTCTAGTTGATAATATATTATTTAGAAATAAGTATATAAATTCATATTAACTATTCTTTTGATTTAATAAAGACAAATATTTAAAATCAGGTTTTATCGAGTTTCATCCCTTAAAATTGTTATCGCTGATATGATCAGAATTACTGAAAGATTTATATACATACACAAATTGAATTGCAACAAAGGATACGTCAAGCTGTTCGAATTTATATTATAACATCAATTATACTGGACTTGGAACAAAAATACATCTGGATGCTGACAGTATGTAGATTGACATTGAAGCATTCGACTTCTTCATGGACGTACAAACGCAATCGGAAGAACGTGATAAGACGGCGATTTCGCATCATCAATCTTAGAACGAAAGCCGGAACGAACTGCAATGTCGTTTTTAGAAAACACAGATGTGACTGATTCTCATCCGGGTGTTCCCTCGAGAGGTCTCTAGATTAACTTCTCGTTTGTGATTTGTCCTGTTCGAAGGCATCGTCCTCCGTACGAATTCGTAGTCTTCAAAAACACATATTTTAATATTAATTACGCTATATTCGGACATAACAAATAGTCATGCGTGAAAAATATATACAAAAACGTGTCCGAAGTAGCGTATGTTCAAATAAATAGCAAAAACAATTCGTTCGAAGGGAAGTCATTTAAATTATCCATTACAAAATAATTCAAAGAGTAATAAATTGAGCACGTGTTATAGGTGTAAAATATATCCTCGTACGTGCCAATATATGTTGAGTAGAAAGAAAAACGACGATGACGCCGGCATTTCACGTAAAATGTCGGCACCGAATCGTATGTCATTCGGTGAAAACGGTAGACTACGCGTTTCCACAGGACGAAGGAACAGAGATCTGCATAGCGAACCGGCATCTCGAGACGAGCGAGCTAAGTGCGGGATTATGCAAAACAGTGGCCATACAGTATAAAAATACGGAGCGACTCCGCGCCATCTTTTCCGGACAATTCTAATAACTTCCCTACTTTCTTCCAGACTCTTCCACTTCTTCACGTGTACATTTGCAATATCTTCAGTTCCATCTTATAGCTTCTTCCTTTCTTCCATTGATTTACAGGCAAAATTAAAATTTATATAATTTTGTTTTAAAATATTGAAATGCCAATATTATACTGAGCTTCGTTCGGTGCATTTATTTTACTGTTTAAGTAAAATTTTGAAGTTTAAACCTTCAATTTTTAGTCACAAATAATTTTCAATCAAATAATAATATTTTTGCATATCGGAAATGTAATTCATCGTTAAATCATGATTTGTACGTTTTAACATATTCTGTATTCCTAATAATTCGATTGCAATTAATATAAAATACGAATCCATGAGAACCGAGAAATACATAAAATAAGATATACTGAAAAATATAATCTTACAAATTTTACCAAACTGGATAATAAAAGCAGGAAAAGTATGCATAAAATATAAATAAACATTAGACAATATCATTGTTTTTATCATTTGTTTCGTAATATTTGACATATTATTAGAATTTTCTAATCATAATTTATCATATTATTTAAATTTTTGCATATTTTTCCTCCTTTTACTATTTAGTTTGGTAAAATTTGTAAGATTATTTTTTTCAGTTTGTTATTTTTTTTTCATTAATCACTCAAAGGTATAAATATATAATATTATATCTTAATTTGAAAGGTAAACTTAAAATTATGATTAATAGAAATACGGATAGTTGCTTTAAAATTCTTACAGTTGACTCGAAATAAAAATGACAAAATTGCGGTATGTTTACGGATCTACCGGTACGTTTTGTGAATATTTTGTTTATGCATAAATTTAATTACTATACAATTTGCCCGGAGCATGCACTGTTTGTTAGAATTATGGCGTAATTTCTCGAAGAGTAGTAGATACGTTTCTTGTCTTATCATATAAATAGAAATCGCAGAACGATATCTGACAAAACGTTTGCAAATGTAATAGAACGCCACGTACGCTAAGATGTTACCCTCCGTTATCTCCGTGCACGAGGTGGTTGCGCGCATTGCGTTGCTTATGCGTTACGTGAATACCTTACCTAAATGGCGGCCCATCGCGGAATTACGTCGCTATGAACCATGTAGAATTGCTGTATAGTTAGGTGGAGCAAACTGCTGAAATTAATGCACGAAGCGTTATCCGATGGCGCTATCTCGCGCGGGTGCTTGCGTCGCACGCGTAAACGTGATTCGCCTAGTCGAAAAGTTTCAGCATTAACGCTATACACTCAGAACTCGCGAGGCGACTCGTGAAAACGATTAGTTAACGTACTTAAGAGTCGCCTGACTTTTGTGCAGTGCAGCTGTTTTCAAATCTATTGTTTGTCGTTAAAGACAATTTTTGTTTTCAATACTCCTTGGCGAACAAAATAATGCCTAATACGACAGTAGACAAATTATGTAATTGAAATTCTAATCAGTTTTTAATATATATTTATTTCGTAAAACTAATACATCATGTAAATGAAACATGATAATATTGATTTAATGAAATATATCAAATGATTTAAATGAAGAGTAAGAAAATTGAAGAATTTTCTATACTAGTAGTATCATGAGAAGGAATTGACTAGAAGCAAATGACTGATTTGGTACCGATTTTCTGTATCTAATACTGAATAGGTATTATAAATTAAAATTATTGATAATTACAAAGATAACAACATGTTAAACTTAAGGCCTATTAACTATGATCATTAATTAATAATACTTCTTAAGAATGGTCATCCATTCACAAAGCGAGCGTCGCGATCTCTGCTTAACGTCAACTATATACTGCTACCGTATATACCCCGTCCATTCGCTTGATACATGCGAGTCTCTATTTTAATAGTATAAGCCAACCCAATCAATTAATAAATTGACTACAAAAAATATAGATTCAGTACCGATTTTCAGTAACTAATATAGATTATATGTTGGAATTCAAAACCAATCCGATATTTTAAATTTACATACAGTCTTAGTAAATAGTTACTTGTGTAAATTTATTTCTTCGTATGTTTAATCCATTTATTAATTTATGCCACAATTTTGTCTTGGTAAAATATATTAAAATAAATGAAAGTACATTTAATGTCTTAGTCTGAGACAAGATATTTAAATTTATCATGAAGTATCTCAAATATTTAATTTGTAAGTAATTATTGTATTCCAGTTAAATAAAATTTACCTCAATTCTTTCTATATAATCAAACAAGTTTTACTATAAGCATTGATTAATTAAATTCGTAGAATCAACATTGACGATATAATATAAAGTCAATAATTATTTTTTTTTATTCAAGACTGGGAAAATATCTTGAAAAAATGCTCGTGTAATCTAAATCTTGCACACTCATCTAGAGAAATCGCGCCGAGAACTTAACTATGAAAGAATCGTAGGGTGTATTACGCACCCCCTCATTTCAGCAATCCTCTGAACTCGTCACATATTCAATTTATCAAAGGCTAAACGAATCCCTCCTTCAGAGTGTCTTTTGCGTTACGCAGTATCACACATATTCTATTTTATAATATGCTTCGCTCCGGTATTCAAATTATGTATTAAAAAAGGAAGTCATATTTCAAAAGTAATTCCACTGTAAAATAAATGAATTTGCACAGGTCGCCTGCTGAATAATTTTCCAATAAAAATGTTATCTTTGATTGAATTATTACTAATAGGTTTTGCGTTTTAATTAACTGCTTTCTAACACGTACAATTTTTATGAAGGTAAGGTAATTAATTCACAATTATTTTGGAGATCAAGTCAACGAATTGTTACTTGTTAGGAATGGGTTGAACAAATCATCGACATAATACCAAACGACGAAAATGTTGTGCGAGGCAAGGTCGTTTATCAATGGCCCATTAACGCACCCCATGCTTTCGAAGCTTCACTGACTACGAGAACTTGCTTCATTTACAGCCATATTTTTCTAAGAGTGAAATTCATCGTAATTCTCTTGCTCGTAGCTCTTAATGTAAAAGCACCGATATGATATTGTGTTGGAGACAAAATTAGATTCGTGCGTTCTTCACATACGCACCCTTAACATCGACTATATGTTTTAAATCATATTATAATATTATAATAATATCATTTTTGTTCAAGTATTACTTTTCATTATATACTTATTTATTTTGTATCGAACGGCGATCATTTATGTAGCAGAACTTTTTTTTTATAAAATGTACCTTGAATGATTTTTGGACATAAACTTAATCAAATAGATATATTATTATAATATATTATCTAAACACATTTATAAAAAAAATTAATCAATCAATCTAATATTTGATATAATATATATTTAATAGTTGGCTTTTAATTTAGTTTAATTTTTTTATTTGAAAAGATATATATGTTTCAAAAATTAATATAATGACAAAGAAATTAGCAACTAATGTAATGAAAATACAGTTTATTACTTTTATCTGCACATGATATGTGGTAATATAATAATAAGAATACTTAATTCATTGATAGTTTTATCAGCATTTACAAATCCTTCAGGATCTAATATTAGGACGCGTGCCACTCATAACATTCCCCATAACATCTTCACTAAGTTATAACTTTGGGTAATAGAATCAGATTTGTTAAATGATTAGTCTTTCCATCTCATGTATTTTATCAATATAGAATCAATCATGCATTGTATATGTTATTATTTACACAGATATAGACTAATAAAATTAATGTATTCATTTTTTAGAAGACATTATAATATTATTTTCGCTTTAGGAATTTAAAGTATGAAGAAATATTTTTTAAATTTGAATTTATTTTAAAAAAATTCGTAAAAACAATGTTTTTCGTCTAAAATCATGGAATAGCAATCAAAATAGTTATTTAACACCCTATAGTATTGGTATAATGGAAATATTACGATTTCACGTTGACATTTTTTTTATAGGAACATTCTTAAAAGGATGTTTTATTAAAAATATAGATTTTGCTAAATTTATATCTTAATCAAGTTATTTTCAATAATTATTGCATTCTTAAGATAAATATAAAGTTATAATTTTTATAATCAAAACTATTGGATTTTTATAAAGCCTTTTGTGGTTATATTAATATTAAATATAAGAATATACTATATTTCCAATTTAAGTGTATCACTGATTCGAAATGTCATTGTAACTTTTTTCCGACTCAATCAAGAAGTTAATGTCTTTCAACCTCTAAGAACTCCCAGAAGAATTACGTGAATACACGAGCACATACAATGTAGAATTCTGAGATAGAAGCTTAAATGGATAGTCAACTTATGATCGATTACCTCTAACTTCTGGCTTACCTATAACTAGTTCTTCATTTGTTCGTTTCCTGTACAGATTAATTACTTACAATTTTGCAATAAATTAAAATTATTCTTAGCATATTTATTGAATCATTTTAAAACCGCATGCTTATAAATATTGAATGTAAAATAAACAAACTTTAATTATAATAATTTTGCAGTGCATAAATTGTTGTGTTTATATTCCTTGTAATTTATATAATAATAACATTTTAAACTTGTCATTATTTAAAATTGTATTTTAAGTTATATGAAATATTCATTTAAGATAAATTATAAATTTTGTAAATTTAATATCATTATAAATCTGTCGATTTTAGATTTAATTAAAAAACAGTGTTTAATAAAGAATAAACAGATATATAAAAATTATAATTATTTGTTAGACAAAATGAGAAACGATAGAAGTTTTTTATTGATTTAAAAGCTGTATGTAGCGTATAATAATCTTAAAATTAAATTAATAAATTTGCAATTTACAACTGTTAAAACTGAAAATAAAAGTACCATTCCGACGGACATAGAAATGTCCGTCGGATGATACTCTTATAAATATTTCAACAACTTTCAGGTAAAAAAGCAATCGATATATTAAAACTATTTAATATTTAAAAATTAATCAATTATATAAAGAATTATTATAAAGAAAAATAAATAACATTATATATATATATATATATATATATATTTAAATTGTATATACAACAACTTAAGTATACATATTTGTTCATATAATAAAATAATAAAAAACAGTTGCCACTGTATACAATTTTAAAATTCTTAAATTAATAATCAACGTTTATAACAAATATTCACGTACATGGTAACTTTACTTGACATCATTTACAATTATAGGATTTTAGAGAAAACCTAAAAATTATTTTTTCAGAAATCAAAGCCTGAAATTTAAAATACTATTTAATTATATAATTAGTAGATATTAAAAATTGTTAAATACCGTAAAATATGTTAACAGTGCCAAAATGCAGTGTGTAGTTTTACTATCATGAAAAAGATGCATTTGGGTTTGAAAATACGTCAGGATCATTTTTTTAGTAAAATGTTCTTCGCGACAATAATCAATTCCTAATCGATAGTATCAGTATTGGTGGAACGCGTGTACAATCGCGAATCAGTGGATCTGTCAAACGTCGGGTACGGAAAACACGAGAGTTTGGGGAAGGCGCTAAAAATATTCAGGATCGTTTGTCAGAGCGGGATATATAGATAGGCTACGTTTGGTAGCACCCTACACTGTGAAGATAGAATCGCGATTTCTGCGCAGAGAACAGAGCGCGACACACATGTGTCGAAGCTGAAATATGTAGGCGTGGCTTCAACGGGATAGCAGACGCATCTCGACGACTGAATATGTTCACCCCCAAAAGACGCTCCACCCTCGAACCCCAGTGAAAACGTTACTATTGGCCCAATGCCACCCTTGGCCACCTCCACAGGACTGCTATCGTAGAACTCGAGTCACCCCTAAATACGAGGATGCGCGAAACGGTTCCGCATTTTAGTCTGGACGGCCGATCCGTGTGTTAGATATCGAATCTGTTTGGTAGAAGCTTACCTCGATACTAGAGTAGTGAACAATTATTTTAATAGACAGTGCGACACCTCAAATTGTGCACTAGTGATGTGACTAAATTGCAGTTAACATGACACGTAACTACTGTGATTTACAAACGTGGGGATAGTATTGACGCGTTTTTCACTTGTAACCGTTGCAACAAGTTGCGAATTCATTAACTCAAGAATACCTCTCGGTAAGTTATTGCATACTGAAATTGTTTCAAATTTAACAAACTTTATGTCCATTGTGTTTTAAAGAGTCGCGTTTTATTGTGTTAATTGAGAAATAATATAACGAAGACTATTGATATTCCACTATATATGTGCAATTCTAATTTTCCAAATTGAAAATTTATCAGATATATAATTGACGGGTGTGTTTTAAGTTAATCGTTAAAATTATACTATACATATGTTTCATAAAATTGCATAGTTTTTATAGATCTATATAAATGTTTGAGCAAAAACTTGATTAATAAATATATACATATTATTATTCAGATTTTATTTAACACATTGCATTATCTGTTTTTTCGTAGATTTATCGAAATTCAGAAGAAAGCACAATGACAATGGAAGATCGTTCAGGAGCTATCGAACGTGGAGTATCAGCTAGTAATACCGTGTCAACTACTAACATTCTTGACGAAATTACGTCCGATGCTTCTTATCCTCTCCAAAGATCGGCTAGTAAACGGTCATTTGACGTTGCCTTTTTGGTAGCACCTGATGAGAATCTTACCCGTCGTCAGAACGAGAAGTTACGATTACAATGTGCCGAAAGAATAAACCATGAAATTAAAAAGGACCGCGCAAGATCGGAAACTTTAGCGGACATGGTTCAAAGTAACGAAATAATTAATGATAGAATACCTCAAAATTTAACTATCAAACACTTCGAATCTGAGCGCGGCAAGTCATTAAAATCTGATTCTGTCAGTCCTTCCACTACTCCTTACATGTCACCGAGGACTTTGACTCCTACTCTACCTGGATTATCACCCGATCCAGATGTTCGTAGATACACGCCCATGAGATTGCAAAAGAGTCCCAGTCCACCGGGAATTTTTGCTCTACACCAGCAACAGCATCAAACAATTTTAGGAAGAAGTGATCCTTTGGAAAATAATACACTAATTACAAATCAATTAACATGTGGAAAAATTTTTGACACAATCTCCTGTTCAGAGCGACAACAGGGTGAGTCAAGGAGCGCGTTCACCAAAGTATCGTTAGGTTCTCAACGAAATGGTTATGATGATGTTGGTCAAACTTCCCCCAGATCATCTATTTCACCCGACAGGTCTAGTTATCAAAGCAGCGTAAGCCCTCCGATTGTCCCATCCCTGCCTAATTCTACAACTTATAAATATGCCCCAACATTTCCTACTGCTAAGATGCCATATCCATTTCTTGTTGCCACAGAAGGCCAACAAACAACAAACATTTTGGAAAATTTAAAAATTCCGCAAATTTCACAACCACCGAAAGTACCTAGTCCCAAATTAACTACATTCAGACCTAAATTGCCAAGCGTTTATCCTAACTTATCCTATAATTCAATTTCGGCTGTTTTTCCACCAATGGCGGAAGCTCTAGCGAGACCCAGATTTTTAGCAACAGCTGCTGGTGTTGCTGGACTGTTACCGCCATCATTTGCGGCACTTTCCTTGCCGGCTCAGAATGTTTGTGCTAAATGCAATTTATCATTTCGAATGACTTCGGATCTTGTATATCACATGAGATCACACCATAAAAACGAAAGTCTTGGGGAATCCGCTAGAAGAAGGAGAGAAGAAAAATTGAGGTGTCCCGTTTGCGATGAGAGTTTCAGAGAAAGACATCACTTAACTAGGCACATGACTGCTCATCAAGATAAAGAAAGCGATGCCATTGTAGACCAAGTTGAAGTCAAAAGAAGAGCTGCAACAGTACATGGGAAGTGACGACGTAAAGTATGGTCTGAAGTGCAGTTTTCATCTTTAGGGTATTCGTATAATAATTGAAAATTAAATAAATCTATTAAAAATAATATTACTTTTTTAAGAAATTTTACTTCAATGTAATAGTATTTTTATTTACAACTGTTAATATTATTTTAAAACAAAATTGTTTGTTAAACATAATTTTTGATGTAAATAATTAATTTTATTATTTGTTAAAATTATGAATATAATATATTTTACACGATTACTTGACAAACGTTGTTAATTTATTGTATAATTCATCTATATAATAAATATTAAAAGTTATTTTATAAATCGACATAATTGAAATTTAAGGTATGCCTTGCTAATTGTCAAGGCATAATTCCCTGTCTAGTCAATATTAGATATACAAAATGTAAATAATATAATGTTGTATAAGATACCGATACTTATTAGTATTACTATGCATACATTGACTGCATATTCTTTTATTTATATATATATATATATATTTATACATGTATAAATAAATATAATTGTGACAATTGAAAAACAAATTGTGCTAATTCATATGTGTCGAAATATAACATTTTTATATAAGTTTTTATCTAATAAATATTATATTATAAAGTAATATTTGTATAAAATATCATTATACAGATTCAAAGAATTCTTTCGGTAGATTCTATCGGCTGTGACAGGTATTCGATTCCAATCAATATATGCGAACGTATACGGTAACAAATGTACGAAAAACCAATACAAAGTCGACATTGTAAACCGTTGAATCGTGAGTGGTAGCAATAAATAGATCGTAAACCGTAATCACGTCACACATAAACCGTCGGAGTGCGCATAATGGCAGAAAACAATGAATGCCGTAATCGGAAACAGTGTCGGTTTGTTATCTGCCATTTACACTCCATTTAACTTCAAACAGCGAATCAGACGACATGTAGTTTCGTTTTAAATACGCGACAACTAACAGTTCACGTTGGCCTACTATCAGATTTGGTAACTAGCATAGGGTTAAGCGTCTGTCTCCAAATATCTTAATATTATACGTAATAACCTAATTTGTTGCATTCTCTTTGAACTTTGTCCTCATGAGCATTTTTATCTACGTAAAATAACAAAACATTTCAGATGATTGCAATTCACTTTTATGCTTAAAAGGAATATAAATCGTTCAAATAAAATTCAAGTATTATTATCTTATATTTTATTTATGATATTTTATATTATATATGTATTTTTCAACAAATTAGAAAAATCATTTTTTGCTATGTTTAATATTAAACTCAAATTACAGTTCTAAAATATAAAACAATATTATATTTATAATATTATAAACTTAATGAATAAATAGCTTAATATGGAAAAATATATAATTTATTATATTGTACTCCATATTCTCTATTGGGTTTGTAAATTCTTTTATATACTGTATGTAAATTTGCCTTATTTTTAAAATAAATTGTAAAATTGAATCATAATATATACATAACATTAAGAATATCTTTATAGTAAGTAGAACAGTTTTCTAAAAATGTCCAATTCAACATATTTAAAATGTACATTATTAGAGTAAAATTGTAGTTTTTAATATATACTAATATCAAACGAATGAACATATTTGTTTAATTTTTATATAATTTTAAATTTAATTCATACATACCAAACCACTGCTAGGTTTACGATTTAATAAGTATTATATTAAATATTTTTGCACAATAACTTATAACGAAAATACATTTCATTTTTTGTATCAGTCGTAATGAAAATCTTTGTAATTTCAAAATTCTGTTTTGAACAGATAGAAATAAGATTGTACTTTAACAAAATTAATATGTAAACTTGTACATTATATAAAACGGAATTCTGCTAAAATTAATATATTAATAATTTACTTCAAAAAATCTGTTTTATATGTATAATATTGTTGTGTAATGTATATGAAATATTGTAAATAGATAATAACATCATATATGTAACGCAGATTATTGTTAATTAATAAAAAATATAAAAAAAATAAATTATTTTTGTAATTTTTTATTTTCTTAAGTATAACTTAATAAGATATTTTTTATACACATTCCTACTAACCTTTAACTATTACCTTAAAGTTCTAAATATTGTGTATACACTGAAAAAAATTTATGTAAATTTACTTAAGTTTCACACCACATATCTACTGAATATTACACTATTAATAGTGTACAAACACTATCATTATATGAATTTTATGAAAATACTTTAAAATTACATCACTTGTGTGATATGTTCAAAATATAAGTAGTATTATACATCATCTACTGTAAAAAGCGTGCATCTTAGGTTATGTCTCACGTTCATAGGAAATGCAAAGTTACTTATTGAGTCTAATATTACACTACTAAACGTTGGTTATATTTGTTGCCACCGACTATCGGTATAATTTTACGTAGATTCTTTTCAGTGTACAATATTGAAGTTAATTAAGTTTAACAAATATTAAGTAATTTCATTAAATTAAAAAATATTCACATTTCCGTTATAGTATTTATAATATCTGTAATAATAAATAATTAATAGTACAAACCATTATTATATAAACTATTATATATTATATATTTTCAATATATATAATTTTTTATAGTAATATCGTAATTATATATCACCTATTTATTATAAATATAATAAAAATAAATGTTTATTTTATTGCTACATTCAATAACTTTGAATGTAAAAAAATTTTCAGTAAAAAATTTTAAATGTATTATAATTATTCAATTAAAAATGAATTTATTATTAATAAATATTTTAAAGTTTATAATGATTTTAAAGATGTTTTAAGAATAGTATGACCATATTTTGATAACGTTGTTACAAGAAAGGAATTGATTCTCTCTTAGTGCTCTTTCTTTTGAACGTAGATATTTCGCATCCTCTTCTCGACCACTTGACTCTAAATCACATAAAGCGGATTACGAAGTAAAGGATTAATTTGTGTCCTCTTCTCATGTGATTCGATTCATTCGTCTATAGTAAAGACAAGATTTATGTATAGTAAAAAATGTTGCAGTAGGATTTGATCAAAGTAATAACATTAATAATATTTGTATTTATGTTAAAAGCTGTTTGACTAATATTATTAGAATGCACTTATATATTATACGATATATATTTTTCTACACCAGTATATTTATTTATTGTACTGGTATATATTGATAATAATCCATATGTTGATATGCTTAATACATTAATTTATTAGTAAACATTATTACTATACATTTTATTTTATTTTCATTTTTATATAGAAATAGAAACGCATTGATTATTGATTATAAAAACGTAACTTTCATAAAATCGAAATTAATATATATTTCGGGAATATATTTCCCAATTTTAGAATTATTTATGACAATTATGACTGAAATATGAATAAATAATCTCTAGATAAAATATGCTTACATCTACAAATGAATAAAATCTTTTGAAAAGATAATTGATATAACAAACAATCTCTTACTACCCTCAGTGGTTTACATTTTGCCATTTAGTAAGTATACTTACCCTCTACCGAGGCCTTTGAAGATATATAACCCAAAGCCTATACTGAAGTATTAGTACCCTCGAACTATGTGACGATTCAGAGACATATCGCTTTAGAAATAGTTTTCCTAATAATTCCACTTAAAGATAAATATATCATATTAGACATTTCATATAATACAATGAATACTCAGTATCCAATGTTTTATGTAATACTATTAAACGAATAATAATTTTAAGAGATTAATACGGATAGAAGTATGGTTACTGAAATATGTTTTTTTTTATCCATTTTTTTCTTTGTATTGATTATATACTATTTTTTAATTGATATCTCCGTATTAACAATGCATTTAAGAAATTCAATATACGTATATGAATCTAAGTACGTATGATATATATATATATGTACTTCATCGAAAGGATAATATAAATGGTTAGCTAAACTTTGCAGATCACCACATCTTATTTTTACCGCATTGTCTATCAGTTTCAATGTTCCCAGTTATCCCCATTTCCCCCAGTTAGCTTTGTACTTTTCTTCTCACCCTCGTTAGCGACGACTTACTATGTTCCGTGAAGAATTGGGCGCATGCTTGTTCTGTCACTGAAATAATGACAGTGTCATAGCTCCAGGTCAATTCGCCACGGTGCCTTGCCACGTGGGCGACGATTGGACGCGGATATGCTAATATGGCGTCCGTTCCAAGACATTAAGTTCCGTCGAATGTTACAGTCAATAGACATTTCTTGTCTTACTCGTTGGAACGAACACAATTTCGATCTGATTTCAATTCGCCATGCGTATCAATATAGGAATATTAACGATTTTTAGACATACTGACAATATATACTATTATTTTATATTTCATTTCAAAATAATTAATGTTTTATTTTATTTCCCTTTTTAGAATCTTATCGTATACAAAATAAAATGAAATTATAATATATTATGATACATATGATTGCAAGATATGTCCGTGGCCTGTAAATCATTATATCCATTTGCATATTGTCAAATTGAATACAAGTTTGATGATAATTGATGACAAGTCATTAATCGCAGATGTAGATGACATACGAATTTTGAACACAACAATTTTTTTCTTTTAAATTTTCCTTTGCGGTTTTAACGTAAATGAATATTTAAGTTGTTTATATTAATGTATTATATATTATACCCTTTGTAATAAAGGATAATAATAACAAATTATCAAACTTATGAAAAATTGTAAATTAGATTGGATTATATAACTTATTTAATGATAATATAATTTTAAATGTTTTAAACATATTAAAAGTGTCTTATACAAATTACATTTGTAAATGAAATAAAAAATATTATTTTAAACAAACAATATACAATCATTATATTTAATTGCATACGATATTTTGAAACAAAAATGGATTAACATTAGTGAATTTAGAAAAAAAAAAGATTTTTTGAGTTAATCCAACGAGTTCATGCATTAATTATGTACATTTATAAAAATAATTTTTAGAGGAAATATGTTTGTAATGGACATTTTCAAAAATTGAGAGAAAGTATTATTATTAATTTTATTAATTAATATTATTATTATAATTATAGTACTTACATTGTGTATACTTATGTGCATATTAAAAATCTATAGCTGTACTAAGACTTATAACAAATCTATTTCGTATTCCATTATATTCCCGTAAACGTACGAATAATTGTATTAATTATATATGATGACGAAATAAACTAATTATCACAAAAGTATCAAACTCTTTATATTTCCAAGTTAAATAATTAACACGTTTTCCTTTATGAAAGACTTTTTAATTTACTTTCTACATAAATAATACACATAATATCCTTTTTCTACGCAACAGTGGACAACCACTGTCCATTCCAATTTACGATAATATAAAATTAAAAATTAACCAATCACAAAATTAAATGATTTCATGCAAATTTAATATTATCGTGATTAAATATAATCAATTCTTGTCACGAAACATTTTATTTAATTTAATTTATGTGCGGCAAAAAAGGCAGTAATATTTCGTAAAAGCGAAAAAATTATTGAATGAAACATTGGCAAGCGAGTAGCGCGGTACGTATAAATGTTCGCATTGTGCTATTGACTTGTCAAGTCAAACATTCTGTGCAGGACACAAACGGATGCGTTGTCCAGTCGAAACGGCATGGGCTGGCGCGTGCAACAAAGGGCCTATGAAAAAGAGCGAATGGAAAAAGGCTGCTAATAAAGTCGAAAAAAAGAAAAACGAGATGCAAAATAGGAAGGCGCGTCCACGCCGTGCAATAATTCGAAACAAAGTGTCAAGCGCTCGCCATTGTCGCGCTTGGTCGCTGGTGGTAGGCGCCAACCAGCAGCGACGAAATATCGCCCAGTAAATCAGACTGCTTGCAGAAGAGTGTCCTTCCGCGTTTGTCGTTGAATCGCTAGCCGCGCTTCCGTTTTTAATCACCAAATGTCATGAATGGTTACGGTGACTCCATTTGAAATACGTCTCTCCTTGATACTGTATATGCCTCTGCGAGACGCGTACAATTTATTTGCGCTTTTCATTCATTTGCGCTAATTAGTCGGCAGAGTCTCGTCCTAATAGGTTATTGAGACGACTTGGCGTTTTGGCAGACAAGCATATGTTCTCATAAAGTGACTGATCGAAGTTACGCCAATAATGAAATCCGTTAGTGATGCTTTTTGAGAATAAAGTTTAACCCTGTTGATTATCGTGAGACCAGTATTAGGGGCCTGTTCGCAGTCAAGTTGCGTAATCGTTTTGAAAGACCGGAGCGAATTCGCATTCGGGGTGACAGTATGGTTTGCGTGTCTGTTGTTGATCTTTTAGTAGCTGTGATATGTTGGGATTTAACTTGTTTAGAAAAAATTACTGGGGAATATTGTGTAAGGTATTATATTTGTAGTTATGTATGGTTTCGTCTGCGCTTAGTATACAAATTAATTTCTTATACGAAAGGTAATCTGTACATTTACATATTCCAAGTTGTTCTGTTAAATAATATTTATGTTTGATTAATTTCTTATCTCAAAATACAGTTATATATTATCAATGCTTTAACGTTATTTACTTACTGTAATAAGTAACTTTTTGCGAGTTTTATTTACACTTAACCAAGCGTTTGTAATTAATTTTTACTATAGGTTCGACCTAGGGTCCGAAATTAGAAGTATAATACAATCAAGATCAGATGTGTAGTTTACATATCGAATATACAAATTATTTAACCTGAAAACGTATTAAGTATTTGATAAATATGGGCTATTTTCTTATAACAATTAAACTTTCTTTTTTTTTTTCATAAAAACATTTAAAAAAGTATAGAGATTAATCTTATTATTTATTTTTATATGAAACATTTGGTATAATTTGGCTCCTTTCAAATTCTTGAAAACTTGTTAAATGAAGAATGTTAAAACAATTAATATCTTATTCAAAATAAAACTATTTACCTATATATAGAAATCAAGAAATATTGGATTATACATAAATTATTTTGCAAACAAAATGTACACATTTTTGTATATCTCGTAAGAGATAAAAAAATGTAATAATTCAAATATTTCAAAATTATGTAATAGCGTTAACCAAACCTGTGTAAGTGTGCAGTCTGTTAAAGTTTTAATTTATTGAGAAAAAATTTGTCTACTGTTTAAGTGCTTTTATACCAGACCAGAGTACTTCACGTATTCGAACGGAAGACTGTTTTAGATTTGTCTATTTTTTTCACATTTTTTATACAATATTCTTTAAGAAAATGCCGTGTGTAAAATTTTTTTATTGTATCGTAGAAGTAGAACATAATTATATATCTTTACTGACTACAATATTTTTGTTAAATCTGTTTGAACAATATCAACAGCTTAATTATTACATTAAATATTTCAACTGATATATTTTACGTGCTTTAGTATTTTTTATCAATGTTCTGAAACTTTATATTCATTTACTTTTGTATAAACAAAAATTGTAGTAAATTATTTCAATTAAACTGCAAAAAAATTCGTATTTTTTTTGAAAAAATAAAGTTTTTTAAAAATTGTTATACAGAAAGATTATTTATAAAAATATATATTATTTTTTACTTATAAACATTATAATGACTACTTCATAATCGGGTATAAAATGTATAATATGTTTATACTTAATATTAATTGTTATACTTTTTGTATCACATCATAATAGAAATCTGTCGCGCATTCACCAATATTGTTATATCAGATGTGCTCAACCTGTCGTGCTTTCTCAATTGAGAAAACGAGCGTAACAAGTAAAACTAAAAAAATTAAATAGCTTCAACTCTGTTTAAATATGTCGGACCACAAAGCAATAAAATATCTTTATCTCGCTCATGCCATTACCCCCTTGATTCGGAGGGTAACCAATTTACATTCCTATCGGAGCTTTTGAAAGATAAGTCCATTTAAATAAATTAGTAATACTATCTTTTTGAGCAGGGTAAGAAGGGATTAAATAATATTTTATCAATTTTCACTGCGATTCGTTATGCGCGGATGGCGCTTTGTATTCTTCTTCAACACAGCTACCGGAGATTAATTGCGTTTGACCCGCGAATCTCGATAACCCGACGGAGAAAATACTCAAGCAAGAAAGAGAAGAAGAGCAACTTCATTTCTCTTCACTTTTGAACTATCTAAGAAGACGCTTGCTTAATTTAATTCTTAGAGAAAGAATTAAAAATATTATATTACAAAATACTCATATAAATTGTTTTCGAAAAATATACTCAAACATTCTTTCAAATAAATTAAAAGTAAATAATAAAATTTATATATTAAATTTATCTTTATAGTAACATAGAAGTAGAATAAAGTTTTATAATGAAATGGCTATTATCTGCCGTTAGTATATGAATCGACTTTTCTCTTATAAAATACAGTATAAAGATCAAATATAATGTTATTTGAAAAAAATTATATTACATTTGAATCTTTGTATATATACATATATATATATCATTATAAAAAAAATAATCTATAAATATTATTATATAATCATATGCCATACAATTATCTATCCTAACATATTTTAATGGAATAATTTTCGATAGTCTCTAAAATTAAATAAATTAAAAATAAAATATAAATGAACTTTTGTTTTTAAGTTGAAAATGTAAAATTATTGTGTAATTTCTATTAAAATAATTTAAGAAGAATTTGTTGACTAAATAAATACTTATTATTAGTAAGAAAATTATTCTTAAATCTAACAGTTCTGAAAAAATTAATACGCGGCCGACGAACCCTTAAAAATTTTAATCACAAATAATCACAATAAACAAATCTCAAGACTTAAAATTTTACGACTATTTTTATTATTGTTTATAACAAATTTAAAATCATAGTATAAATAAGGAACAAATTTTGAGTAACGACACAGAGAAATATATTTAGGCCATTTTACTATAAAATAAAGGACATGTACCTTACTTTGTCAAAACTTTCAGTTTGTCTTATAAATTATAGCAAAATTGTACCAAAACGATAATATTTTCATATTGTTTATAGTACATTTTTACTATCATTTATAAGACAAATTGAAAATTTTGACTAGTACATTTGCTTTATTTTATAGTAAGCTTTTATAGATTATTTTTCTTCATGTACATAACAAAATAAATTTAATAAATTATACATATAAGAAATTGATTATAATGGTTCTATTTGTCATAAATTATCAATAAGGTTTATTTAATTTAGCGTTTTCGTTTTATACTTCAATTAATTCTGTAATAAATTTTATACAAAGTGAATGATTTTTCGCTGAAGTTATGTTTTATTTTTGACACTTCTGAATAGGGTAAAACGTTAAAACGAGATATAACAACCATGTTAACGCGTAAAGCCGACTCCGGTCGCGACCCAGGACCCTCACTGGATAAATTACGCTCCTGATAATTACTAGAAATTAATGCTGCGGCCTTACGCCTCTCCATTGTACCACGTTACGCGCACAGTGTATTTCCTCGTGCGCATAACTACTATATGGATATGCTTGCTTATGTGAAACTAGTTAACGCCTCTGGTAATCCGGATTAGTTTGCATTCTCTAAAGCGTCATATCCTCGTGTTGCGTAAACATATAATTTTCTCGCCAAATTCATTTACCCAACATTGAATATTTTAATATAATTCATATACTGAACATTTAAATCAAAATGTGTTCCAAAACATTTAATTTTCAAATTAATTAAAACATAATTTAAATTATAATCAGTCAAACTGACAGATTTTAATCTCTATATGCAAATGGTCATTTTTTTAATAAAAATCACAACTTATAATAATAATTGGATGGAATATATTAATAACAAAATTTATTGCAATGATGTTTCAAATACAGAAAAAAGTAACTGGCATAATCTTGGCCCAAGCTTTTCAAAGATTGGCCAACGTATGGCATCCGATGTTCGTCAATCTCTGAAAAAAAACAGGCAAAGCATGGTCTATACTTCAAACCAAGATTAATGCAAAGCTCTTGTCAGAGTAAACTGGAGTTTCATTCCAACGCTTAACCAACTTTGGCAAATAGACATTGGCCCATCCTTGACAAACTTGGGCCAAACTTCGTCCGTTCATTTTTTTACTCTGACACAACGTTAACGTCAATCTTGAACTGTCTACATAATCTGACCCAAACGTGTCCATTTAAAACGACAATCAGTGTTGCCGGACGTAAATATATACATAAATCAAGCTTGACTCAAGTTTAGCCGTTGCTTGGTCCAGAGTTGTTCAACATTAGCCGGTATTTGTGTTTTACTCGGCAATGCCTAGCAGCCGAGTTAAACATTATCTATAGTGCAAGTATGGCTTATGTTTATGCCAATTAATAAGCAACTCAGACAGAAATTGCCCACGCTAAGAGGACTTTATAATCTATAAGACGTAGGAACATCATTGACAACCGATCTCGACAAACCAACTAAAATATTTGACTACCGTCGAATCCACTTTATGAACCACGTTCATTTAACGCGATTAGCCCATTTTGATACAATACGTTGCACCAACATTAGAACAACGCCGGGTACCATCATCGCAACGTCTTTATGGTCAATGTTGAATTAACGTCAACTCACGTTGGCACAGTATGTTATGACAGTATTGGAACAACGTCAAGTGTGCTCTTAAATAGAAAATCGAAATGTGATTATGTCATGAAGTCGACATAATCGCACTAAGCTTGGTCAACTACACTGACACGATGTGGAATTTATGCTGGCATGTAATGCCAAACCAATGTTAACAATAACATTGTGACAACGTAGTTTGCCAAAGTTATTCAAACGTTGGCTTATACCAAAATACTATTAAAATGCTGTGTTGAATGAATTTGCACATAGTGGGAGCAGCAGCATCGGCACTCAGCACAGTTGAGTAAAGCAAAGTTTGCGACAACTATTACTTGGATGGGTGACCGTTTTTAATATATGTTTTAATTTATTAAATATATATTCATACAGTATAAATAATGTTTGAGTAATTATATATATAAATATGTTTTTTAGATCACTATCAAATTCCATAATTAACCAAAATCCATATTCATGATAGGTATTCTTATAACTATTGTGAATATAGGTATACAAGTTATTGTATGGATTTTGGTTAAGTATGGAATTTGATACTGATCCGTTTTTTTATTTGGTTTTTATTAAAAACTATATTTTTGCAAGTTGGCAAACTACATTGAAACAATGTTGTTGCCTAACATTGGTTTCGCATTTCATGCCAACATAAATTCCATGTCGTCCAATATGTCGTAGTTTTCTGCCTGGGATATTAGAACATAAGAGTTAATATAAATTAATGTTAGCCAATATTTGACCAGTCTCGGCCCGACCGTAAAGCTGGGTACATTACCGTTATTTCCATAATATGTGTATATTTCTAATTAATTATATTAAATAATTATTATTATTATAATTATGATGATTTTATGTTAATTTATAAAATATGCAATAATTTGTTAAACTGTCCCTTTTTACTTGAGAAGTTGAATTTCAGAATTCCAGTTAGATCTTCCAGAAACAGAGAATTATTTAAAATTGAAAAGTTTAATAAAAATTATACAGCCAACAACACAATGACAAGATGTTGTAAACTTATAAACTCACTCGATG